>JARJDW010024451.1:0-48903 GCA_030264715.1 Adinopsis sp. GC000173 | reverse complement strand
TAATAGCTAATGCGCTTGCATCTAATTTGCTTGGACCTTGATGTTTAGGGTACGCGTTTGGATTCATTTGTCACTTACTGTGTGCATTTATAGAGTCAATAAAATATACAGAATATTCGCGTCTCCAATTTGCCGGTGCCGCGGATCCAAAAGCCATACAACGCCAATAGATGCAACACGAGTAATATGAACACATTATGCCACACAATCTTCCATGCGTACGTTTTCTTCACTTCTGCATCACGAGACGTTTCTTGTGGCACCGGATTCTGATCGTTGTCTGCGGTATCTGTGGCAGCATCGTCGAAGAACTGGGTTTGATCCAGAATGCTCATATGCCTGCACTGCTTCAACATTGTGTTGCGACAACTGTTGTTCAAGGAATAAATAAAAATGTTAAAAAATGCAAAATTATAGATAAATTTATCTATAGTTTTTTTGTAGCCGTTATTATGCTTAATTTTTATTATTTTATGTAATTTCAATAAATTGACAAAAAATACACTGCGCTTTCATGTATAATACACTTATAATGGTTTTTACGTTTTTGAAAACAAGAAATGGTAAATAGCGCAATCAATTTATCCAAATTAGGTAATTCATTAACAGCCACATGGCTTATTCATAATATTGTATATTACGTACGGTTAAATATTGCGATCAATTGTGCGAAATCAGTACCAAATTATCGTAGTTGATCACGAAGTGTTAGCCTAGTTGTCACTGTTAACTACACAGGGTCCTTGCAGCTTTTTGGAGACCCACACTTAGTGAAAGTGGAAAATGCAAATAATGGACTTATTGTTAAATAGTGATTAGGCACATTTTTATTTATTTTTTTGGATTTTTGCGTCACCGCATTAATAATTATAATGTTATGTTAAGCGATGAGTACAACTTGTTTCAAGATTGAACTAAAAGACCCGATGCTAAAGACTTTTTACAATTTTGTCCGCTTTTAAAATTCAGTTTTCTTATTCAGATAAAATTAAATGAATTAATACAAATCTTATACTTCATAAGAGTTAAGATTGTAAGTATATTTAAAAAATATTAAATGTAAAATGCCAATTTTTCCTATTTTAAAATTATTGATTAGTACTTCCAGACTGATTTACCTACTTGAAACCACCTTGTGACAATTTAACAACATCCTCCATCATCAGTTATACACAAAAGTCAATTTTTTCACTTTATTTCTACATTTCTCGTATCCTTAAGCGAATTGGCACATTTTTAATCAAAAAGTAATAATAAAAAAAAGAATACATTGCCAATACACCTCTAAAACATCAAATTTTATACTTTATTTTCTTTCATTTTTACGTCTACTTCATCACACTTAAATTGCTGTTTTCTTTAAAAATTTTGACATTCGAAAAGTCAACTTCCGAGCAGTGCCGTTTTAGCCATAAAGACAAATAAGTCATACTCTAGGGCACGTATTCTACAGGACCTCTTTTCGAATTGGCTTTCGAAAAAAATCGTTTTTAAAAATTGCGTTATATTGAAGCGGCTCGTAAATGTGACTTGGCCTAGAGTCACTTAAATTAGTAGAATTACATTGCTTCGGAAAATACCTGTAAACGTATAAAGAATCTTTATGCCTTAAAAAAGGTCCTGGTGTAGAATTTGGTTTGCTGTTAAGCGAATGGTCGTATGGTCAAGTATGTTCTTACATATCCATATGCTATTAAATAAAAGGGCTCCTAAACGTCCTAATGCTTTTTCTCCGCTTAAGGTTCCTACACAAAATCTATTTGAATCATACGATGACATTAATTTTAAATTACGATGGCGAATTAATTGAACTGTATTACAATAATTGACGCTAATAATAATAAAATATACGATTTGCATAATTTGTTTACATTGAGAACGCATGTCTTGCCTCCAAGCAGTTATAGGTGGGTGATTAGGATGACGTTAGCAAAGCCAAAGTAATAAAACATGCTAAATTAAGAAAATAATGCATTATTAAACTTGAATTTTGCTAAATGCACTATTTTAAAAGATTTTTCCATACATTGAAACTTTTGTTGTTGATATAATACCTGCTAATTACATATCGAATGAATTATAACTATCGAATTGTTCAGAAAGTAATTCCGTTTTTTTCTCAACTCATGACTCAATCGTATTTTTTCACAATCAACTTCACATTTAATCCGTATAATTATTATATATTTTAATAGCTGTTATAGTAAGGCTTGTATGTTGAAAATTTTGTTTGACTATGTGGAATAGTTTGTGTTTGGTGCCCTAGTCCAGATGGAAAATCGAAAACAGCACTTTCGGCATATTTTACTCTTATATTATCAAAAAGGTGAAAATGCAGTTCAAGCGAGGCGAAAATTATATGATGTGTATGGAGAAGATGTATTGACCGAACGACAATGTCAAAATTGGTTTGCAAAATTTCGTTCCGGTAATTTCAATTATTAAGAAGCACCACGTTCTGGAAGGCCTCTTGAAGCCGATGAAGACAAAATAAAGATATTGATAAATGTAAACCATCGAATAACAACTCGTGAGATTGCAGAGGTTAAGTTTATCAAATTCAACTGTACATGATCATTTGAAACGCCTTGGCTTAATAAAAAATCGAAATTACTTTCCAAACAATTCTATATTTAGCATTATTATATTATTATTTGCAATGGAATATTCATTAACAAGGAATAAAATCGTCTCAACTTGACTATCTGAATTTTTCAAAACGTTTTGAACTTTTCACAAGTTTTAAAATGTTTCCAACTATTCGGAAAGAAACTAAAAACAGCATGTAGGTTTCAAAATATAATCATTTTTGAAAGTTTAAAATAAACTACTCGATAGCATAACATAGAAAGATTCATTAATAATAAGGAACATTATAATATATAATATTATAAAAAACATTAACAATTAAAAAAGGTTTATGATTACGTTCATGTTTGAATAACAGACATTAATTAATAATCCACTCAGTCTAAAATAGTCACACAGTCTTTAAATATAGGTGGTGATTAACTAAAATTTCCACAATTTTAAATCTAGCTTCTTGTGTTGTTCGCTGCTGTTACAATTCCTGCAAAGAAATCCAATTCATATTATATTTACATATAACATAACAATATAAGATAATAATATTGATTAAATTTTAATAATATAACATGATAAAATGATGTAAAAGGAAAAAACTAAAAGGAAAAAGATCGACAAGTATCTAAACATCTTCATCCATTTCGTTGATGTTGACAAATTCATCAAATATAGAATTTTTTGTATTTTCATTTATCCATTTCAATATATTAAATAATATTAGAAAAATAGTGTAAAAAATTAGAAAATGATTGATTTTAAACAATTATTATTGCAGTTTCAGTTTATGAATAATTGGCGATTTACTGCTATATGTACTGAGTACTCCGGAATTTTATTTACAACCTTTCGTTCATAAACACTATAGGTGATAGTGTTTCGAGAATTTAAAATATTATCCGTCACACTAATTTTGCTTCGAAGATTCCCATAGTCCCAAATATCTATTTGTACATGTGATTTTCTATACAATGTGTTGGAACATTCATTTGAATTTGCCCGTTAGAGATATAATGTTTTGAAATAATAAATTATGTTGTTTTAATTTTAATGTTCCTAAAATGAATTTTCAAATGGACAATAATCAGTAATTTTTAGACCTTCTTTTGAAATTTATTGGAGGTGCTAAGCCGTCTAAACTTCTGGAAATGTCGATCACTTTTAAATACAATAATATGCAGTCGCTTTAATACTTATACAGAATAACAAAATGGAAAAATTTGTTAAACGTTTGAAAAAAGGATTATAGACAACTACAAAAAGTATATTCTTGATTAATTTTGAATCATTTCATTTTTAAATTATAGATAGATATTTATAAACTTATTAACCAGCCCAAAAATTATATTTTCCAACGATACGCTCCACCTTCTTCTTTAGCCGTGATTCAATTTTTATCAATGCTAATACAATAAACTCTATCGTTCAGTGTACGAGTGGGTGGAGATAGTTAATTGACTAGAAATAATATCTATATCCTATCAGCATAACTAATAATTACCCTATTAGTTGTTGATTATTATCGGTGCACATAATTTGCGCGAGCGTCACTTTGCTGCTTAGCTCGCGGACCTGCCGATTGGTGAATGTCGAGAAAGTGTAAAAAAGACGATCGCCGCTACGCGTTCGCATAAATTGATCGGTGATCAAGCAGGTAAATGTTGGCCCAAACAACGCCCCATCGTGCGATCGCTCCAACAGCCCGCCGACGATCAAATCAACGTCGCTGTGATGCTTGTAGATCGTTGAGAGCTTCTTCACCACCTATACAATTAATGCATTAGCAACGTAATATGAAAATAATTGGTGTGCGGACGTACACTTTGATCGATTGCATCCGTAAGATCGTTGAAAGCATTCACCTCGGGCAGGCCGCATATTTCACGGTACTTGGTGTAGCCGCCAAGGCCATGGTCTCTGCCACGCTGTATATCAATAATTAAGTCGCTAAAAATAAAATCATAATTTAGAGAAGGCTTTAATTAGCATATGATGGCTTAATCATACTCTTTAGGATTGTTGAACAAAACAGCCGTTGCAAAGCTGTTGCTAATTGATGCATCAACACCCGGATGATAATTGCTGCTAAACTTATTCATATACTCCATATTTTTATCACCTAAAATGCAATTTTCTTAATTAATACATTCATCAGCTATGTCTACACCTTTTTTACATTAAAATACACAATGTAATAAAATCACTGTGTAACTTTCTATGCATTTTATTAGCTATAGGGGAAGGTTGCCCAAGTCGTACCCTCTAACTTAAATTACCTGTAATTTTAAGAATTAAATAGCAAACAAAAGTTTGTTGGTCCTATATAAAACTACAGTATATACTGATTCTATTTACTGTTAAGAAGTGAAAAAATTCATATGCATTTCTTTGTAATTTCGATATTTCAAGAATTCTAAATCGGTACGACTTAGGAACCTATACTCCTAAGTCGTACCCCCTATAGCCTAAGTCGTACCGCAGCTTTGAATTGGAGAAACAAAGTAGAGAAGCATATTTTTAATTATATTCTGTTTACATAACACTTATTTGGATTCAACCTGTACAATTACGGCATAAAATTTTGGTAATTAACGTCTAACATTATTGTAATTCTTATAATGTAACTTAGTAAATTTTAGACATTAAAGTACTGAAGATGAAAATGTAAGCACAATATGCAAGCAATTTTAAACGAAATTTATCTATTTTGATAATTAGATTTGGAAAAAAAAGGTACTTATTAGCACAATATGAGGCAGGTACGACTTAGGATCCCACTGAATATTATTAATATATCATTGTCACACAATATCCAATCATTATTTTACTTTGCTATACAAGGCAAATAATGCTTAAATAGATGTATCATATACATTTAAAACGCAATATGCAATTATCTAGTTTCAATTAGCTGTGGAAGCTTACAAATACTAGATAAATATTATATGAAATCGTTAAAAAATGAACTTTGTTGAATGAAATTTGTAAACCCAGTGATAGGGCGACAAAATCTTAATATACGCTAAGTGGGACTAAATTGGATGTATTGTCCCTGTTTTTAGAAGTTTAGGCCTTATAACTTCTTCAAAATCACGGACATGCGACTTAAGCACAGGTACGACTTGCGCAACCTTCCCCTATATCAATAAAGACAATGATATGTAACTATTCTTAGATATTAAGAGATTAAACTTGGACAGTGGTGTAAATAGATGATTCATATTAACCTATAATCTTTGGTAGCCATTCGTTGTAAGTGATGTGTTGTATTTCGGCGATGATAATACGACGAGCCTCTTGGTAGAGCTGTTCGTCATCGAGATACGGATTATTGCGTTCCAATTGCTTAGCGATACGATTATGCTCGCGTTTGAACGTTGCAACCAGATCATCTGTAAGAATTACATATAGGTAAACGTTACATTTAATATATAAAAAAAAATCAATTTAGGCAGAATATGTAGAGCCCCTTTTATATAAAAGATTAACAAATGCAGAAATGTGGTTATTCACTCGGAGTATTGACGATTCTGTTTGTCTGTCTGTATGTGAGTGGTAAAGACTTTGAAATCAATTTTATACAAACTTTTAAAATAATTAGAGATTTGAAATTTAGAGAATATCTCAGAACTGTATGGCAAAGTATTCTTTAATCACTTTATCACAACTAGACATTTTTGCAAACTAAGTTACAATATGAACTAGAATGCCCTAGTCTGCTAAAAACTGTTAGAAAATTTAGGAATCGCTCAAAAGGTGTACAAGGATGAAACCTAAATAAACTCTTAAGAGATAGATATTTTTGTATGTACATGTATGTAAGTTAAAAGAAAAAATAATATTGCCCAAAATAACATCCCTATTTTATGGCCTAAGCTGAAAAAGTCACTTTCCATCCACTAACAGCTGGGGCCATAATCAGAGATTTGTTCTTCTTGTTGATAGCTTGCATAGATACTTATACAGATTAAAAAGAGAGAATACATCTAAGTACACCTCTTTATGCATTGTTACTTAAAAAGGAGAGAGAGCCCCATTTATGGCTCCAGCCGCAAGAGTTACTTTTCGTCGACTAAAGCAATTGTTAATCAATTTTATCATATTCTACCTCACAATTCTCTATCGCCACGCAACTCCATATAATAAACAGGTCAATCACTGTAGAACTAAAAACAAACTCTACATTATCTATTTACTTTGAGTATCCTCTTTCGCAACAATCAATCGGCCTCCCGTTTTCGTACGCAGTTGATTAGCCTCCTGAGTGCTCGTGCCATAAATGTGCGACGCATCCAAGTAATGTGTTGCACCATTCATCTGCAACAAATAAACAGTAAAAATTACCGAAACTTTTAAAAGAATACTTCGTGCAATTACGCTCCATCTGTGCGGCGAGCAACAAACGTATTAGTTTAACTAGTTTGCGTACGTACACAAAAGCGCTGTTTCAATTTAAACCAAATAAGCGAGCTGATTTGAAAGCGTTTGTAAAAAGGTATTGTCTTTATTTTGTACATTTTTTATCAAGGTTAGATTTACATAATTTATATCCTTGTTAATTTATTATGCGTAAAATTTTGCGATCAGAATTTGAATTCAAGTAGTGTATTCCATTTAAATAAATGGAGTTTATAAAATAGTGTATACCAGCGTTTCCCAAATTGTTAGTTGCATCCCGTCATAGGGTCGTAGAAAAATGTTTAGTTTAATTGTCGCTGATTTTTATGACTTTTCAGAAATTGTATACTTTTTCGGACACACAATATTTATTGCAAGGCAAAAGGATCTTTTCACACGAATTTGAAATAACACTATCGTCAAATTGGTATTCCTTAAGTAAGCTATGCATAACTTTTTTGGAAACGTTAGCTACATATGAAAACAGTTGGATGTATATATACAAGAAAGTAATTTAACAAAGAGGCGAAGTGGTTATAAATTACACCTCTAAACGTATCTTTTGCAAAATAATCACTATAAAATTGCTTTAAAATCTTTCATAATTTTTAAGCATAATAGGTATATTAGAAAATACAAGAAAACAGATTCAAGAAAGTAAAGAATAATTTCTAAAATAAGTAATCAATGCATTTTGGGTAACTGAGAAGAGAGGACATTTCAGTATCAGAGAGAACGAAGGGATATTGCCATCAAGAGAAAGACTGTCCTCCTGAACGGAGGATGGTTGGCAACCCAAATCGACAAACAAACAAAAAATTCATAATAAAAGGAGGGAGGAGATAAACATAGATTGGAAACCACTGTATAATCTCTTGCCCATTCTTTACAGAATTCTAGAGAATTTCCAGACAGCATCGCTTACCTGTTGATTGTAACCGAACTTGCAATCGGCATCCATTGCATTCATAGAACGCACGTAGGACAGGCAACGTACACCGCCTCGTCCATAGCGATCCTGCGACGTTGGATAAATAGGCGCGCAGAATGGATGAATATAACGCGGCGACAATTTATCATCGCCATCACAGCACACGATACCCAGCACCGGCGAATGTACTGTAAATAATAATGGTGTCAATTAATTAGGTAAGTATTGGAGGGTGGGTGTGAAAAGTTTTAAAGCCTTCCTCTATAATTGTTCATATTTTTCGTAATTTTTCATCATTTGCTTTTTCGTGAAAAAAGCAGCAAAAAAAACGAAAACAAAATGTTTTGCCTACTTTTTTCCCCAAAAGTCATGGAAAGGGGAGTGTAAAAAATTAGGAAAAAAGTGATTTCAATAGTGATGTGATTAGTTTTATCCTTTTCCAATTGTTAGCAATTTTTTGATTTCCTTGTCTTGTATATTACGTTATTTTTATTCGTGAAAAAAAGAGAAAAATTACGAAAAAATTTTGTTGAAAATGTTTTTGTATTTTTCACCCAAAAAGCATGAAAAAAGTAAAAAATACCGAAAATAAAAGCCAAAAAATTTGTGGAAAATTACATTAAAAATGAAAAAACGTTAAAATTTTTAAATGAAAAATTATGATGAAAAACCCAAGAAAAGGTACAGACAATGTAAAAAACAAATAAACACTTCAAAGAGCGAAATGGTACAAATAAGTGAGAAACAGGCTCAAAACTTGTCTAATAATCCAAGTACTAAGCAAGAATGGGATGATACTTACACATCGTACGCGCCGCAGTTTTGATTAGATCGTCCCGCACAAAATCAGCCCAACGCAAATCCATCGCGCTCAGATTATGCGTATAATTACTCTCAGCGAGCAATTGCGCGAGTACGGTTGGCGATGGTAATTGATAGCGCTTGTTCATCGAACGTTTGATCGTATGAACGCCATCCTGGTATTCGGCATGCATGTAGCGCTTGTAACCAGTTAGCGCGCTACCAATTTGCAGGTCGTTCAAATTATTACAACCACCATCCAACTGGCGATATTTCAACGCTTCGCTACAGTGGCGCGGCGCTTTGTTTTGGCAGGGTTTGAACACGTGCGATTGTAATAGATCATTGCATGCTTCCGCATTTAATCGCCACTTGCGACAGTGCTGATTCTTCAAGTAGATGCTCGCCTCGGTCAGCAGATACGCCTGATTTTGATGCTCGGCCAGCGAATTGTCGGCGGTGTGATTGTAGATGTGCGAGCGAATGAGTTGCTTTTCAAAGTCTTTCAAACGATCACGCGTTGATATCACGAATAAAAGCGTTGCGTTTAGGTCCTGCTCGCTGATTACTTTATTATTATTCTTGTTCGCGGCCGATGCATCGTCCGTTTTATACTTCCACGTTGCTTTTAAGAAATCCCATTGAAATTCTACAACACAAACAATAATACGCTTATTTTAATGCATACAATTTTAACACGATAATAAAATGTTTGTTAATTAGCATAAAGTTTGCTTTTAATATAGTAACAATACATTGCGTAATTGTACTTTTTCTATAATTAACATTTGTTCTTACACTGATTATATTTGAGGAATAAACAATGTAAAACAACAACTACAAAAAAAAAGTTTTAATTCTTACACAATTTTTACAATTACAAAATGTTTTCAATTAGCTTAAAGTTGCGTAATCGTATATTCTTGTAGAACTTAGGTATATTTATTCTTAGCCTAGTTATATATTTTTCAATTAAAATAATCATAAATAGATTTACAAGCTTTAAGACAAACCTTGTTTGATATTTAAGAGTAACAATGCTTTTATCACAATTCATCAATCGCCTAAATGTAAAAACATAAATTTTATCGCCTAGAAGCCATTAAAAGTCTAATGGTTTCTTTACCTTTCCGCTTAATCTAGTTTCTTACTAAGATATGCATTTAAATTTTGATAAAATTGTAATAAAAGCATTCTAATCAGAAATAAGAGATACTACCTACATGGACAAATCAAATATAAATCGGGATTGTGCGTTTTTAATTTATTGGTATAGAATAGAACCGCATGAAGACTTAATATTGTATTACTTTTCTACACAATAAATAGCTTTTGTGGCAATTTTATTCGCAAAATTTGTATAAAATTTTGTAAACTGTTATTACATGTTAAGCATATTGTTCTGCCAATTTTTATATCTTGATTTCCCTCACAAATATAATGTACTACTCTCACATTTAATAAAAAATATCGTAAGAAATACAATTTCTAACTACCCAATAATCAAAGAAAATATAGGCAACGACACTACAACATGATATTATCTAGGCTGCTGAGAAAAACTCTGGAATGGCAGAAGCTAGCATTCATTCTTATATGCTTTACCTAAAAAAAAAATTAAAAAATAATTCTACTTTATATTTAATTTTCTCCCCCCATACCAATATTACGAAATTACGAAAAAAGAAGTCCACTAAGTTTTCTTAAAAAAACTATAAATATCTATTTAAAAAAGTAAGCCACCCGATTTCTAGCAAATCCCAAGCAGTACCCATCGAGTCAATATTATAAGCATAAGCAATAATGAACCATAAACATATTAATAAAAGGCTCACAATTTTTGCCAAAGAATAAAATTGCTAATGGAATATTTAAGAGACATTTACCACAGTTTTGAATAGTTAAAGACGGTATATAGATAGATAAAGGTAGGTAATAGTATTTTTATGTTTATTAACTACATTAATTGACATATAATTAATACAATTATATCTAGATTTTGTATATGTTCTTCTTTTTTCTTTTTTATACTAGAAACTTAGATATTATCTTTAATAGCGTCACTAGAAAATTTACAAGATGTCATAGGGAATCCAATTTAATAATTAAAAATGGCTACCTAATTGTGGTCTGTCTTCTGAAGACGTTATTTCTTTATATGAAATATCTACAATTTCGGCCACATAACCTAATATTTCTTTCGCCACATCCAGGAGTTACCATCGGATTGTTCTAAGTTGTTGTGTGTTGTGTGTACGATTCAACCAAAATCAAACAAACTTTGTCACTAACATTTCAAAAGCCTTTTAAATAACTGTTTTTGCGATGTCACTTGGCGACAAAGAATCTGTTATTTAATGTCTCTTTACAGTTATTTGAGTACTATCGTTAGGAACAAGCGTCAAGAAACTAATAACTGTGTAAAATATCCAAATTCCCATTGCTGGAATAAAACATCGTAAAATTGATTCTTGTAATTTTAGACTTTTTTCCTTCATTCTTAAGCCTAACAAACTTTTTATTAAAGATCGTAATATGCTGTCCTTTCTAGTGATTTTGAAAGATACAACAATCAAAAAGTAACTTTTTAAACTTTAAAACAACGATTAGACTGACGGTAAAATTTTGTAACTTCTCAAACCTCCCTAAGCCTAAATCTCTCACTGGTTGAGTCATTGTACGGTTAACTTAGTAAAACAATGAGAAGAATTACTATTTTATATTCATTAAATTAGATTTAGTTTGATGTTTATAGAAAAATTTTAAGTGGAAGACCTCATATTACTTTGCATATCTACAATGCAGAATTTACTCATAAGTTAAACAAACTCTCGCTTAAGGCTTTGCATTTAAAAGGGCCTCATATAGAATATTAGAAATAATACATATGTAACTAGACTCTAACTACTACAGTAGCTTTTCTGTTCCAAAATATAATACATTTCATCATCAGCAACTTTTTAGTCAAAAGAGCTACTTTTAAAGATGAAATTTCAAAAGTATGTTTATATGACCTTCCATTTAAAAGTTCATGACAGATCAGGAAATATTGGTTGCTACATAGTCATTTTAATATAATTTAATATGGAGTTTCATTACGGTTTCAGCTTAGGATCTGGACCTTCCCTAATCTGGCACTGAGTATTTATGTAATATGATTTTTCTAGAAAACTGTCTTTTACAAAGCCTAAAATGGTTCTGGAAACTAAGATTAACTATACAAAGAGAATATTTCCAAACATCCGCAAGATAATTCCTTCGTTTTCCATTAATGCAAGAAACAAAGAATATAATGTAAATACTCTGGCCATCTACAAAAAAAAAATTGACGTTGATCGGGTCTACCCTCATCCCTATGATGTTTATGGTGCTCCCTATGGAGAATCAACATGGCTGTCGTACCTTAAAATATCAATAGAAATCGCAACCACTCTTAAATGTTTATTTCAATTTATAAACTAACAAAAATATAACAATAGTATTAAAAGAATAAAAAACAAAGAAAAATATAATTTTGCTAGCTATTCTACGCAAATAATTAAATTAAAAAATAGATTAAAAGTGATTGCAATATCTCATTACCTTTTATGTTACGACCGCCGCGGTGATTCTTCATAGGGTACACTATAAACATCAAGGGGATGAGGATAGACCCCGTCCAGGTCATTATTGTTTCGTCAATGGCCATAATACGTATATTTTTTAAAACATATATATTATTTTTGTTTGTTAATGCAATTAAAAATAATGATTAATTTACGTACGTGTAAGCGGTTCTGGCAGTAAATCGCACAAGCACATTCCAATAAGCATAACGTTGATGAGCACAAAATTCAACGCTCTCGTCTGCATGGTGTTTTGTTATTGTTTGAATCGATGAACCAATTGATTGAATTAATCGAGTGTGCAGCCTTGTTTGCGCTTATACTGAAAATAATAAATTGATGCTAATTGGCGGCGCCGCTCACTATACTGTATGCCCGCTGTTGCTCGCACTTTTTCCGCCCGCCGCACACACAACTACGCTTTATTGTTGTTGTTTTCAGCATTAACAATTCCACCAGCACATGTTCGTATAGGTATAGTATATGTATGTGTTGTGTGCGTGTGTAGTATGTTAATTCACGAATCACTATAAATTTAACATTCTCCACTAATTATATTTAGTTTATCTTATCACTACGTTTTAAACACGTCTATGATTTATTTTTAAGTCAAAGAAATATATATGTTTCATTTTACGGTTGCTTTAGCGCACTGATATTTGTTGTTGTTGTTGTAGTATTTGGCTAGTTAGTAAGAGTAGAAATGTGGAAAGAACTTGTATAACAAGCACGTTTGATTCACGTGCTCTCCGCTGTTTCTACGTTTTCGATTGTATTGTTGCATCTCTATATAGGTAGATGAATCATAGATTATGCGTTCCTCTTTATTATAAATGTATCGAACATGTATGATGAGAAACTCATTTCTTTTGTGTTTTTCTTTTCATTGATTAATCATTTTTGCTGCATTTTTTGAATTGCTTAGTATAATTTCATATGAACTTTCCTATCATAACGATACCAAAGGTTACGCTGATAACAGGCTTAGCGTTGTTGCTCAATCAATTAACTATGCATAAAAAGTGTAGATTTTTTGTTTGCTTAACTAGCTTACATTTATTTAACAATTTATTTCGATTTTTTACAAGTTTAAAACAATAGTAGGTCATCTATCAGTATTCTAATAAGTTAGTAATTCGGCTAGTTGTAGTTTATAGCGCTGCTGTATATGAACTCATCTCATTTCACATATTTAATAACTTTTCGTATAATTAATAAACATGAGAAATTAATTTAATATAATTAATGTTAAGCACAATGAACTCTATTTTTTAAAAATTGTGGATGTTTCATACTCAATGCTCAGAATATAAACGCAACCTTGCTACTATTAATTGTTAAATTTAATACTTTTCTTTCACAATTATACATTAAAATATTTATTTCAAATTTCATTTTTCGCAACTACACTCAAATTCTATAAGACACATGACCCCACAATTCGACGAACGAATCGTCAAACAAAAAATGCTGCGAAATACCATTTTTGATAGATTACTACATTAAATTTATTAATCAGTGCGGTCTTCTGATCCACAATTAATTTTACTCAGCATTTTTCACTTTTATGCAATATTGATTATCTAAGGATATATAAAATGCTTTTTGTTAAATAGTGACCAGTTATTTGACTTTGTCTGGACAATATAGTAAAAGGTTTCGACAGTCACTATTTTTAGGTCAATTTTAAAACAAACTGCTTGCTTGATATGCTGATGCAAAAATCTGAAAAATGGCAAAATATGGCTTAGCACTATTTAACAATAACCGCTTTATTATTGGAAATATTGCAGTGAATAACGTTGCTTCTTACTGTTTTCAAAAACGTTAATGCAAAAATAACAAAATATAGCTTGATTAAGTTTTATATTTATATAGTAGTATTATATAACTATTGCTGCTCATTTTATGATAATAAGAATGAAATAAAATAGTCTTTCGAACTATTTGTTCAATTAACAATAATTCATACGAAATGTTTACCGAAATCAATCAACTTAGATTTAAAGCATTTGACTGTAATATACAATAGTTTATACAAAATTAGCAATAATAGTATCATTTGATTAAAAAGGACCATTTATATTACCGTGTTTTTTTGATTAGCTGGAGCTGCCAATTTGACAACTGAATCAGCATTCACATCGACAACGGTTGTTTACTGCTGAATAAATGATTAAAAAATGCATTGTCATTAAATTCTGAGTTACTACAAAAATTTCAATTATTTGGCAAGCTCAAAATCGATTGCTAATTTCCATCCAAACACAAACTGACAGACGTGCTAGTAATAAAGATTTTATCAGATAATTACGCAGTTACAAATATAGTGTGCTAATGTACTCCATAATCACCGGTTGGAGAGACACGGTAAATTGAAAATATGGATAATTTAAAAAGAAAAATTATTCAAGAAAAAATAGCATATATTCATATTCAATTTATTGCTATTGCATTGTAGTATGATTAACATTCTACTTCAAACTCTACCCTTCCAAGTATCGTGAGAATGTTAACCATATCTATTTCTTATTGTAATAGATAATTGATTAGTTTTGATTTAAGAGCTGTTGAAGCTCTCAAAGTAAACTGTAACTGTAAATTTTTGGGTTCCGCATTATATGGTTAGTCCATGATTAGATAAAAATTACTATGAAAATATTTGACGTAAGGAACCATTTGAATCAGCTTTAAATTTAAGGATCCATTTACTTAATGGGATTCGTAATAAATCAAAATGAAGTCGTGATCAATTTCTTTATTTTATCGCAATGATTTGGATGAATTCATTTTGAAACCTATTTACAAATCTAAGTCGCGTTAAACTAATGGAAACATAAAGCCTAAAGTACACAACATGATATAATCAGGCACAAACATTCAATACCTCCCAATGAATAAAACATGGGCGGTTGCGTTGTTGTAAAAATTCAAGTCGTCAAAAAAAGCGCGATCGTTTTCCAATCAATCAATGATTTAAATTTAAAATATGAAATATATATATAATATAAAAAAGCTACTTGTAACAGTTTTAAAATCAGTAGAAATGCGTGAAAAGGAATGTATATTGGAATTAGGAATGGCAGTTAATTACTAATTAGTAGGAAAATAACGTCTTGATCCTGAACGTGGTGGCAGTTTAGAAAACGAAATTTGAATATAGAATCTATTTAATATCCAGCTAGATCCGCCATTGTTTGATTCATTTCGTCGGCGATCGCTTTGTAATTGTTCTTTTCTTGCAATAATTCATCTGGAAAATAGGTTAGTCGATTGTTAGTAAAGTAATTAAGCAAGTGTCGATTCATCATCATTATACATTTAAAATAATAGAACTTTTTGATATATATTATTCTTTTAAATATACATTTAAATAAATGGATAAATAAAAATGTGAGTCGCTGATTACGTGCGCAATAAAATTTAAATAATAACAAAATATATATTTAATTGTTGCAGCATCATATGAGAGATGGTGTTTATAGAATAAGTTCGACGAAGGCAGTGTCCAAGTCGTCTCCAATCTCTTTGTAGCGCTCCTTCTCGGCGACGAGGTCGTCTAAAAGTGGATTGAAAAGAAATGAAATAGTGCCGTTCGAAATAAATAAAGCATGATTAGTCAAATACTCACTCTAAAATAACTAAAAACGACAACACAAATTATAACAATAATCCATGCAAGTTTAGCGGTAGTAGCTAGCAGCAGCGGGAGCGCAAGGAATGTATGTTTTTGTATGAAAATATAAAATCATAAAATAAAATGAATTATAAACATAATTAGTTTCATTTTTATGCTAAAAATACAATATGCAATAATTAGAAAAAATATATAAACAAGACTAACATCATTATTGTGAATAATACTAAATTGATTGAATAATTTTTAATAATATAATAATTTTCATTTAATAGGCTACGATCTTGTATATTTTTTTCACTTATTTATTCAAAAATATAAAAGATCGTAAGTTTAAATAAATAGAATCGATATGCATTTAAAGTAATATAATTAAATTAAGAATTAATTTTTTTCATCAAAAATTAAAACTGAAAATAAACAAAAAACTCAAATTTTGCCCTTTCTTTAAACACACACGTTTATAAAAATTAAAAAAGCTTACACTTTAATTTCGCTTTTTTGTGTGATTGCATGTTATTTTCAACATTAACAATTAAATTCTATATGGCAGTGTTGATCTTATTGCGGTTTAAATATTAAATTATTTAAGAATGAAATTATGTAGGGAGATCAACGTTTTTTTTTCTCTCTCAATTAGATATAATATATATTAGAATATATTTCGTTCACTAAAATTTAACTAGACATGTTAATGTTAAAACGCTAAAAAAGACGAAATTAAATCGATATTTAAATCGGAATGAAGATAAATAAAATATAATCGCAATCGTGAATTACTCTGTGTGTGAAAAACTTATTTGATTTGGAATAAAAGCAGCACCGCGTTGTTGCGGAGCAACAACAAATTGATTGATTGCGAGTGGAATTATAAGAAAAAGAGGAATGTGTCGTTTCGAGTTGTATACAAAATGTTGCTGGCTGTTTTTTAGATGGATGGATGGTTATTACATATTCTGGATATCATGCAAGGTAGCTTCCATCTCATCGGCGAGCATTTTGCTTCGTTCCTTCTCCGCTAAGAGGTCGTCTGTTAATGAAAAATCGAAAACAAAGCGCACACGCAATTAATAAAAAACACAAATTAAAATTGAAATAAAAACATGGTTAATTAATGTTCTTTTTTTTGAATTTAATTTAAATTGATATTGAATGGTAAAAGAGTGTACCTTCGAGCCTGTCGACTTCCTTTTGCAATTTCTGCACGGAACGCTCAGCAAATTCGGCGCGAGCTTCAGCCTACACGAAGACGGGAAAGAAATAACATTCATTAGAAAACGAGTTAATAGTTAATGTAAACAGCAATTTAAATACTAAAAATGCGCATTGATTTGATTAATATTAATTTATACGCAATAATAGTAAAAGTACAATGCGCCTTTTTATTATTCAAATTAATGTAATGAAAAACAAACAGTTATTAATTAGGATTTTAATTGAAGAACCCAATAAAACATAGTATTATTATTATTGTTTTTGTTTTTTGAAAAATAAAATAACACACAAAACAATTGATTTAAATTAAATTGAAATGAAATAAAAACCATGCACATTCCCATAAAATACTTACAATAAAATGATAGAGTCAATTTAACCCAGCACCGGAAATACTAAAAAAATAGCTAGATTTTTTGTCGTTTGTTGCCTTTTTACGTTAATTACTGAATTAATTAATACGAAATGGGAAAAAAGCGTTGTTTAAAAAAGCAGTACGCAATCTAATTAATTAATTAATTATATATGAAATATAATTTTTTTGTTGTTGTATAGAAAATAAAAACGCGATGTAAATTTATCTAATTGTCCTAAATGCTCGTGTACTTGTTGTTTATAAAATGATTTATTTTTTTGAATAAACTTACTTCGCGTAATTTATCAGCCATTATATGAATTTTATCCTCGCAATCATCTCTCGTAGCAGCCGCCTGCATAAACACACATAAAACAGAAAAAACATAGTTCTAGTCATGCTCGTCATAGCAATTAATTAAAAATGAAATAAAATCCAAATTGTTACCACATTTATAGGTAGCTAAAAAATAAATGGAATATAAATAATAAAAATTAAATAATGCAACGTCCATACACCGGATAGAATTTTTGCTACAAAAAAGCTATAATTATATACACATCAAGGAGGATTATTGAGTGGATGGTGGTGGCTGGATTTACCTCTCTCAGCTGCCCCTTCAGGGATTTTATACTCGTTGTAAACTCCTCCTCTCGTATTGTGGCCTGATAATTAGTAATTATTAATCATTTACAAATAAACAAATTAGTTAAGATTGGTAGTTTGAAAGCAAATCAAAGAAACAACACTCTCAACATAAAGGTTAGGTATGCGGGTACCTCCTTTAGACGAGTGGTAAGGTTCTTGATTTGGTTCTTGTACTCTTCCTCGCGTTGGTTGGCCTAAATTACAATCAATTTAAAACATCAATGGTGGCAAGTCAAGTCGCAGCTGTATTTAAAATTAATCCAATATCAAATTTTAGAGTTAAAATTTAAAATTTGGAAGAATAAACAAACAAAGTTGTTTAAAATTTAACTGAAAAAACATCATCGAAAGTGTGATAATTCAAATAGTTGAATAAAACAGCTATTATAAGTGGAAAATGACAGATTTCCATTACCTTTTCTTCAGAAACTTCAAGGGATTTAAGGTTGTTGCCAACGACGCGCAACTCCTCTTCAAGCTCGACGATTTTGCTGCAACATAACAACAAGGCATTAGTCATATGCTCATCCTGCGCATCTTATTTGCTTCATAACTAAACACATGCATGCATTTCAAATGAAAAGGAGCGTTAAATTAACGAAAAATAAAACAAAAAAAAGGCAAACCTGTCGCTAGCTTCGGCACGCTCTTCCGCCCGTTCAAGATCCTGCTCCATCAGCACCAGCTTACGAGCGACCTACCAGCCGGGCAAAGAGAACACACAAAACCATGCAGTAATAAATTAAATTCATAACAAAACTCAAAAAAATGTGTTAATTAAATTAAAAATTAGCTAATCAATCAACTCAAAAATGAAAAATAGTTCACACACTAAATTATTAATGTTATAATTGAATTAAAATGATAAAATTAAAAAAATAAACGACGAACAACAATAAAAACCTACTTTTCACCAGCTTCGGCACGTTCTTCTGCTCTTTCTAAATCAGCCTCAACCATCGCCAATTTACGAGCGACCTAATCATAATACATAAATACAATGAAAATCGGCCTGACCAGCCATCATACTTGTACGACAAAAAAAAAACAGCTAACTAGTTAATAAATTAATTCTGATTAATCGATTTAGATGGTAAATGTAAAATCAAATAAAAAACATTGCAAAACAATGTGAGTGTTGTTATTTCTATTAAGTAGTAATAAGTAAGTCAATGCACAATTTGATGATGATGCGCGCTTTTAATTTCAGCGTTATGCAAATCATCAAATTGCAGAATCGGTGCGTTTTGCTTTCAAATGAGGCGATAAAACGCAACGATTGCATGAGCACCATGGAACGTACTCATCTGTTTGATCGCCGCTTATATTTTAATAAAGGAACAGTCCGCAACAGCATATTATTGTTATATATTCGTTCAATTAAAAAAAATAGCACTAAAACGATTCGTTTTCGGTCGGTCGGTCTACTACACTGTGTATCATTATATCATCATCAAACAGCAACGAGATTCACACGCGCACTAATTAATCCACTGATTTAGAGGCTCATACTGATTGTGATTGTGATCGTAATCGTTCCATGGCCTCGACTCTGAGTGTGTGTGTTTTTTTAAGCAGCACTGGTCATCGGTCAACAACGTTTCGTGACAGTAATAGATAACACAATAAAATCAACGAGTTAAAAGTAAATAACAAAGGAAATAATTAAATGGTAAAAGATTAATGCAAGTAATGCGAAAACGCTAAGTGTGGACCTCATCATATTTTTTGTCGGCTTCCTCAGCGAGGAAACGGGCCTCCTTCAGCTGGTTTTCAAGAGCGTCCATGCGCTCTTCATCTGCCAGGGCGCGATTTTCAAGCACTTTGCGGGCGCTACCCAAACAAAACAACAAAATGAATAAAAATAAAAATAAACATAAATTAAAAGTAGTAAGTTTTATTGTTGTCGCTCGCGGATTACTCGATTCGCTGCAATAATGTGAATAAAACTAGCCTAAGTCCCTACGAAAAGGCAACAAAACAAATAATATATATGCGTTGCCTTTTCAGTCCTAGCATTATGTAATATGGAAATATACCTCCTCGTATTTTTTATCAGCCTCCTCAGCGATTAATTTCGCTTGCGCCAGTTGGGATTCCAGCACGGCCACACGATCATCCTCCATGTTCGTTCGATTTTCTAGCGCTTTGCGTATCCTAAATTATTTATATAGTTCATATTTTCTCATTGTAATTAATTTATCAAATAACTAACTAATGCGACTTGTTGTTTACATTAGACAGAGAAAGAATAATATAACGACGACATATTTAGGCGAATCAAGAGCATGAATCAAGAGTGTGATATAGCAGCGCGTTGCCTTAAACGTATTAGGTAATTAATACAATAAACAACACTGCGAGGGTGTTGTCTACTGAATGCCACACTAACAAAACCAGTTAGTTGCTTATCGATACAATTTTTATCTATTGCATAAAACATTGTTTTTTTTTTCAGGACAACGAACGCCACACGTTAATTATTTCCATTGTTTCGACGTTATCAATGGTCGGTTCGGTTGATTCGGCTAAATAGATCGACGAAGCGGTGATAACGCGATACTGACCGTTCGCTCTCGTCGGCGGCTTGGGACGCCTCAGCCAATTTGGCTGTGGCGGTAGCCAAACGCTCCTCTGAACGCTCCAAATCTTCTTCGAGCAACTGAATACGACGGTTGAGGGCGGCAACTTCAGATTCAGCCTACAACAAACAACACGGATTAGTAAGCACGCAATACCGGAAATGATTTAATATTGTGTTTTTTATAGTAAATAAACAATAATGGTAATGGTAACATCCTCTGTTTTGTTATCAAGTGAGGTTAGAACTCCGCCAAACGTACACTTTTTTTTTCTTTTTTGGTTAAAACAGTTATTAATCGTTTTACCGTTTCGTGTAACGTGTGGGTTCATCTTACAAAATCGGTTGCGACCTTGCAAAGGTCATCGCTATATCTATTAATGCAATATTATAGATGAATCGGTGTCGTATCGATGGGGCAATGTACGTATACATGAATGTTTGATGATACATCATCGAAATTCCAAACGAGCGAAACGGGCGTGACATGCAACAGAGTACCGTGCCTCACTTCACGCATTAACCACTGTGCTAATCACCATCTGTTTTAATCAACGTGTAAGACAACTTACTTCCTCCCTACGCATAATTTCAATCTGTAAGCGCTTGTTGTACTCCTCGCACTCGTCCTTAAACCGTTCCATTTCTTCCTTTGTCTGTCGCATTTTCTTCTTGAGCACATCCAAGAGGGAACCTTGCGGTATGTTCGTCGTCATCTTGCCAACACGAGCTTCGCGTACCGATTAATCGAACAACTAACTAAATACGTGCAACGACACGGTGGGCTCACGATGAAAATTTGAGCGTTTTGGCGTTTTGTAATTGAATAAAATGGATATAAAACAGTTTTGCGCGACGACAATCGACTGGGCGAGCCGGTTACTAAACAAGATGGCTGCTTGTTCAACGCATGCGTTCTTCCACCAACAACACCTGTCCATACAATTAGCTTCCTGTCAATTTAGACAATTTAAGGCGCGGCGCACAAACAAATTCAATTCAAAACGACGATCTAACAACCATCAAATGCAGCGGAAGTCGTATTTATTATCAATAAACAATTAAATTACTCCAGTCATATCCAAACTTGTACGGCCGTATTTCCAGTACCTGTTTTTGCGACATCTATCGTCCAATAGGGCAATCTTGCATAATAAAATTACCATAAATTAACGCGTAATTTGTAAATAATTCAACTTGTGTACATATTATTCCAAACATAATCATATATACACCATGTATGAGTAAGATTTGAATTGAATGTATTCTATCAATTTTAGAAATCCATTATAACAAGCTTTCTCATTCGCTGATTGTTGTTGTTTTTATAAACGCCAAGTTTCATGTTAATTAGTGCGTTGTTTGGCAATAAATAGTGCATTCGTAATGTATGAAATAGAAATGAAATGCGCTTTGCTTTGGTTTAATAATCGTGACGTCAGGAGAAGGTTATTTAGATTAATGTTTTCGAATCGAAACATGATTAATTTGTTTATAAAGTGACGTCACCAATCACAGCTGATTAGATGAATGTAAATCGGTTAAAAATAGTGCGTGTGGCTGTGGCGCGCGCGCTCGCTGGTAAAAATAAATCTGTACAAGTCGGAAACGTACCCTTTTCAGTTGCGTATTCATAATGTTGTGCAATTCGTTCCGAATGATTGAGAATTTCATCAGAGTGTCGGAGCTGAAGATGGAGGATCCGAATGCTAGGCCTGGATAGTCGGCACATCGGCGATTCCGCTTGCGTATCTCTCTTTCGGCGATCACCTCGGTGCGCTCGGAGGTGCACCGCAACTTTGCTAGCTCCTCGAATTCGGCGTCGTCATCGTGGTCGCTGCACTGGCTGGAGCCGTCTGCTTCTTCGCGCTGCTCAGCGCCTGTCGGCGTTTTACGTATACGCATATTAGCTGCATCTTTGGAAGACTTGATCGATAGATCATCATCACACGGTATCACAGTTGGTGTGGCCCCATATATTGGTAACGTTACATTTACATTTGAGGTTAGATCTGCATAAACATTCGTTGCTGCTGTTGTTGGTAGCGTGCGCTGGCCCTGATTGCGCGGGTGGTGTTGGTGGCCACGTTTCTTACTGCTCACCCCACTGCGCAGCATATTTATAATCAAATAACACTTCAACACCACGGTGTAAGGGCAACATTATTATTGTATTTTTTCGTCGTTATTGGACTTAGCTCGACGTGTTGATGTCGCGTTGCAGCCATCTTGGCTGATACTGAACTGGCTGCATTTAGCTCAGACGTGACGTGGTGTGCGGCGATGCGCTCAAATGTGTGCGCGACAGAATCATATCAACATAGGCAGCACAACGTGCATGAACGTTATATGATATGTTGCCGTGTTGCGTACAGTGCGCATCCTTATTTGGCATGCGAGCATTATGAAATTATTTTTAGAACGCGGATCGTATTTATGTAACGGCGAGTCGCGCGCGCAATATGTTTAAACTAAGTAAACTTATATATATATATCACTCACCATCTGGAAGGCCTTTTCTTTCTCCTCGAGCTTGGCATTTTGGGCCATGAGTTGTTCTTGTGTTTGATCTAAATCATTTTCAATAGCTTGGATCTTCTTCTGGAGTGAGCGCGCCTCTTCCTCGGCCTATGAATTAAATTCTTTAATTAGCATATAATTCTTCAACTACATGATAATAATAACGCACCTTTTCAGCGCGAAGATTAGCATCCTTCGCCTGTTGCTCGTTGAAGACAGCACGGTCTAAGGCGTTGTCCTTCTCAAGCTTCATCGCTTGCATCTTCTTCTTGATCGCGTCCATTGCGGCTGTGTTTGTTTGTTCGGTTGCTTAGGCGAAATGAGACTGGAATAATATAATTTACTATGTATTACCATTTCGTATTCGGAGCAGGCGATGTTTTGTGTGTTGTTTGTTTTATTTGCAAACCGTGCAAAACAAACTAAATTGCTTATAAATGTCAATAACGTAATAGCGTAAACAATATTTTGAGGTTATGTGTGGTGTTATGCCCTGTTTCCAAGTTGTATATCTTTTGAGAAGTTAAATTGCCGTTTTTATATTAATGAAGGTGTTTTGTATGCATATATACAAAAACTACGTGTTGTTGAAACTTCTTTGAGGTTAAATATTTTGTATTTTAGGTAAAATTTATATTTTGTATAGTGGTTATAGAATTGACGTTTTAAAGTTAAGTGGATCTTTTGTATGCAGGACTATTTACTTTACAATAACTTAAATATTTTCTATTTTAGATTATAATTTGATTTTGTATATTTTGAAAATTGATAAAACAATTATACCTAGCTGTTTTTATGTATTGTATTATGTGTTTATTCAAATCTATATAAACTATTACATATTTGGGTTAAGAAAACAATTTGTGAGGTTATGTGCGGCATGTAAGCGTCTGGAATGTGTTCTATTTATAGATTTTTCATCTTATTTTCTTTTAATTGTATAAAAGTTACTTGTTGAATGATAAATTTATTTAGGTGATATTGTATTATGTACTTTTGAGATTTTTGAAGTTAATTAAAGTATTAAACTAAAAGTAAATTAGTAAAGTATTTTGTTTGTACGACCTACTTAGCTTAGTAGTATTGCTATGAATTCTATATCCACGGGTGTGACGCGTATTTTTAGATTTAGATCTATCTTAAACAGGGCGTCCAAGATCTATTTGCCAATTGATTTCATTCCGATTATTTTATTCAATAAATTTTTATTTATGAATTATGTACTTAGTTAGTTTGAGGTTATGTGCAATGTTTTATTATTCTATTTTTAGCCCCTTTTAAATTGAAGCGCCCTCTTGTCGCAATCAAACAAAAAAAATGATATGATATATGATTGACGATTAATTAAGTGAGTGCTAATGTGTGAAGTGTGAATTAATTACAGTGATTTTTTGCTATGTTTTTTTGTGGGTGGTTTTCGGGGGTGCGTGTGCGGACCTACCTTAGAACGCGGCTGTGGCACACGGTTCTCTCGGCGACTGAGCACTAGGTCCGGCCTATCAAATTTACATGGAGCGCACCATACTGGGGTACGCTGGGGGCTCCCCTTCCAACGCGCGTCGCGTCGTTTCGTACCCAGAAATAGGCACACAGCATACGCTCGACGCTTCCCAAAATGTTGCACGACGCCGGCAAAACATAGAAATGTGCATAGATGCATATTTGGCTGCCTAAGCTTAATTAATACAACAAACATAGCCCTTAATTGTGTTTAGAGCGAATGCGAGTTTACGGCACTAATTTTTGCGATGTAACAATTCCATCTGCGCCAAATTCGAATCGGTGTTAATGCATGCAACATACGCATGATTCATTTGTTTTGAATTTCAAGCAGCCTTGAGCCGTGCATTTTAACCATGTATGGATGCAAAATGTACGAATTTCGTATTTTTCACGTGCGTGCGAACGTGCCACATGAATGCGACGCGCCTAGATGGAAATTTGATGGGAGTATACGCCTGCGATGCTTTTTTGTTTTGCCATTGGGGGTTGGCAAGGGGTGGCAAACGCGCTTTTCGCACACATTTGCGTTGGTGTTTATTGTACAATATATGTTCGTATAGTGTGTGTGTGTTTTTTTTGGTTTAGTGGGTCATGTCAAAGCGCCTGGTCAATGTCGCCACTTTCGCTTTTTTTCGCTCGCGCTGTGCGATCGTCTAATTACATAATGCAATTGCGGTACGATGAAAAAGTTGTACGATTCTTAAGTGAACTGTATATATAATTAATTAATAGGGTAGATACAATTACCACATAAACCGAATAATATTTCATTAAAATATTGTTAATTACTATGCTGAAACAATATTTTACAGAAATTGTTTATAAATTGTTTTCAATAAAAGACAGTAGAACTTTGATTACCTGCTAATTCATGCACGAAAATTTGCCTTATGAAAAAAGCGCGAAAGAGAAAGTAACAATAAGTAATGGCTCGATGCAGCATCCTATAAGTAAATTATGAAGATTATAGTAAAAGTTCGGATCATCCGGGTAAGCCCTAAAATTATCTAGTATATAGTTATGAAAGGGCCGGTTAATCCAGTTTCTACTGTATTTCAATTTATGTAAATATTTTTTTATTATTTACTTACACATTTTTATACAAAATTCTTAATTAATATGCTAAAACAGTATATTTCGAAAGCGTTTAATTAAAAGAATGCAAAAAATAGCGAAAAAGAGAGAGAAACAAAGAAAAAGCACAATACAGCATCGAATAACAAAATTATGAAGATTATAGGATAAGTATCATCCGGATAAGCCGGCGGATAATCTAGCCATTATAAAAGAGATGGTTAATCCTGCTTCTTCTGTATATTAAATTACGTATAAACAAGTTTTTTATTTATTTCATACAAAAATTTTAATTAATATGCTGGAACAGTATTGTAAAACCCTAATTATCCGGCATTCCATGCTCGAAAACTCGAATGATAGAATATCAACCAAATAAAGCACACGATGCAGCATCGTATAATGAAATTATGAAGATCATATTACAAATCCCGATTATCTAGATAAGCCGGTGGTTATATAGAAGTTATGAAAAAGTGTTTTTTGTAATTTGTGTACAATTTTAGCAATGCATATAGAACAAAGTATTATAGAACCTTGATTATCCGCCATTCCATGCTTGAAAATTTGTATAATAGAGTGGCTCTCAATTGAAGGAATATGAAAATAAACGGGAAAGAAAAAGAACCAAAGAAAGCGCACGATGCAGCATCGTATAATAAAATTATGAAGATCATATTACAAATCTCGATTATCTAGATAAGCCGGTGGATAATATATAAGTTAGGAGAAATTGTTGTTTGTAATTTGTGTACAATTTCAGAAATGCATCTAGCTAGACCAAAGTATTATAGAACCTTGATTGTCCGTCCTTCCATACTCAAAAACTCGTATAATAGAGTGGCTCATAATTGAAGGAATATGAAAATAAACGGGAAAGAAAAGGAACCAAAGAAAGCGCACGATGCAGCATCGTATAATGAAATTATGAAGATTATATTACAAATCCCGATTGTCTAGATAAGGCAGTGGATAAAATGGAAGTTATGAAGAGGGCCGATTAATCCAGTCTCTACTGTATTTTAAAATACGTAAATGTTTATTTTTATTTATCTTTAGATTTTAAAATGTACTGGAAAGAAGGCTTAATGCACCTCATATGTACTTGAACTTAACAAAATAAATAAGAGTACAGTAAAAATAGATCTATTTATTAAAATTATAGAACTTAGACATGTTTCCACGCTGAAATAATGTCTTCAAATTTTAGAAATTATGAGTAGCAGCATTAACCCTACTTTCTTTTAAATTTTTTTAATCTTTTAGTTTTATAAAAATATTTTAAGATTATCAAAAACTAATTAGCATAATAACTTTTTATATAAATTTCAATATTTCACATTTACTTAAAAATTAGGAATAATTAAGATGAAAAAGTCTCAATTTAAACGTTTAGAAACATTTTTAATATAATTTTGTGCTTAAATTCTATAAAAACGTCAATCATTTACTTAAAAATTGGGAATAATTATGATGAAATAGTCTAAATTTAAACGTTCAGAAACTTTTTTTAAATAATTTTATGTTTAGATTTCATAAATACAAACAATTATTATGAAATAGCCTTAATTTAAACGTTTAGAAACATTTTTTAAATAATTTTGTGTTTAAATTCCATTAAAAAAAGAACAATTATGATGAAGTAGTCTAAATTTAAACGTTCAAAGAGTTTTTTAAAATAATTTTGTACTTATTATTTCGGAGTACATCAATATTAAAAAACTTTTTATTTAGATATTACATTAAAATATACAAAAGAATTGACAAAAAAAATTGTTGGAGTTTTTTAAAAACAATTTTAAAGTTTTTTCAACATTTGAAGGTTAAATGTTTCTCGAATAACTTTTGTTATTGTTTGTGTGTGTGTGTGTGTGTTATTTATGCCTCACCCTGTACTACTTAAGCCACATTTTGGGAATGCAATGAAAATGAAATTAGATTGTGGCGTATAGAGTGGGGGCTGAAGCATCTGAGCAACGTTGCGTCGCCGTCGATAGTGGGGAGGCGAGGGCGTTTTTTCGGGCGAGCGCGTCGCGACGCCTTTGTAGCTGAGAGGAAAGCAACGGCAACAGGCACAGGTAGGCTAGATCGATGTGTGTTGTTTCAAATACCCCCGCATACAAAAAAATATGTCAGAACCAATTAATAATAATAAAAATAAAATACCCGCTTATTCGTCCTCTTAATCAAACCTTAATCAAATTGCGCAATTAATCATCATCAATCGCCTCAAATTCAACAAACCCCACCTTATCAATAATTTATATATTTTGAGTGTTTTTTTGCTGTTTCGGCTTGCCATTGTATAACACAAACGATTTGCGGTGCTGCTGTGCGAAACCAAAAAAGAAAGAAATTATTTGGATCGATTTGCAGCACAGATATCTTGTTGGATAATATTAAATTTCGTTCATGTCTTAAATTGGTGTCGCGCTATTTTTGGTTGCGTTCAGCGCGCTGGGATAGAGCGAAGATATGTGGTGTGGTGTGTGGCTGAAACACAGTGCGCAATCGCAAACGGCTAAATCACAACAACATTAGCCAACAGATCATCCGAAAACCGATGCGTTAATTGAATTAATACCAATGATTGAATGTTTAACTAGAATGTACATACTATTTGCTACTACTAATCGATCACTGGTCGGGCTATTGTTATGTTTGTAGGATTGGAATAGTCAAATGTGTGGGTGTGCATTTTATCTCCGCTTTTATTAATAGATGTGTGGATGTGTGGATGTTTCAGCCATCAGCTATATCACTCTTAGATATATTCCACCCAAACATTACAAGATTTATAATTAATCAATTAGGAGAATAAAAGATTTACTACGTTTAAATGATTGTTTTTATTTGAAGTGAATGGTTGTATTTGCGTGCAGTTTTACGCAGATTTTATAAATAGCTTCATGGATGTTTCAGTATCGTAGACCTTCTAACATTTAACTATTCACAAAATTAATTATTACTCGTGTTTAACTTTGCCTGGCTTTGATCAAACGACGGCTGCGATGGTTTTTTTGGGTCCATCAGCTTACACCTTCCATATTCCATTCAAACATTAATCAGCTAATGTTCGATATTGTATTAACGTACAGTTTTTTGCAAACTGTTAGCCTTCTAACATTTAACTCTTCACAACATTAATTATTCGTGTTTAACTTTGCCTACCTTTCCTAACGAGTGTTGCTAGCAGTATAAATTATTTACACTATACATTTTATATGATTGTTTTTTATTTTGCGTGAATGGTCAATAGTTGTATTAGCGTGCAGATTTTATAAATAGCTTCATAGATGTTTCAGTCTAACTATATTATAGTCCATTCCAGAAAAAGTAGCACAAATGACTTTTTTGAAGGTTAGCATACAATAGAGAGGGTAGAATATCACACAATTGCGAAAAATAATTTATAGCACCTCGGTAATCAAAAAGGTAATGAGATTTGATAAAATGGTAGTCAGAAAAGGAGAAAAGTGATATAGGGAAATTCTTAACGTCAAAAAGAAAAAAAAAACACATTATCAAGATTTAAAACCTTTTTGTCTATCTGGGCACCATAAATTATTTTTGGAAATTTTACGATAAGTGTCATTACACCACTGTATGCAAACCTTGAAAAAAATGTCAACTGTACTACTTTTGCTGGAACGAACATTTTATAACATATAAGTCCCCACAGCATTAGTTTTTTTTATCTCATGCGTGGGTTGCGTGAATTTTTTTGCCGATTTTATTAATAGCTCTCTGTGGATGTTTAGCTATCAGGTTATAGACGTAACGCGCGTCCAAATTACACCATCCAAGTATTAATAAATGAATTGTTTTATCTATGTTGCAGCTATCAACGTGTATTTTCGTGTTAAGTAGTTGAGCAACACAAGCAGCCACCATGGACGCGATCAAGAAGAAGATGCAAGCGATGAAGCTTGAGAAGGACAATGCGACGGATAAGGCCGACGCGATGGAACAGCAGGCTAAGGATGCGAACCTGCGCGTTGACAAAGTATATATGACGACGTTGCATCTTTGCGACTTGAGTTACTAATCAATTTCTATATACTTACAGTTGAATGAGGAGTTGCGCGAGTTGCAGAAGAAGCTCGAACAAGTCGACAATGACTTGAAATTTAACAAGAACAAGCTCGACCAGGTCAATAAGGCTCTCGAGGAGAAAGAGAAGGCGCTCACCAATGTAACGTTGCGATTGCATTGTACGATTGATGATGAATTGATTTTTGTATTTTTGGCTTTCAGGCCGAATCCGAGGTGGCGTCGCTCAATCGTAAGTTACAGCTCATTGAGGAGGACATGGAGCGCTCCGAGGAGCGTTCGACCACCGCCCAAACCAAGCTCGCCGAGGCCTCCCAAGCTGCCGACGAAAGCACACGGTACAATGACGCACCGATAACTTAACAAACACACCTCGTAACTTGCAACAAATATATATACACGAGGCGTGAATGCTAAGTTTCACGCATATGAAAAAATCAATGCTAAGAAAGTAAATCGCCTTAACTATGTAACAATATTAGTGAAATTGGATATAAAATCTTTCGGCCAACAAATTAACTGACGATGAGTGGTATTTAAATAAATTATTAATTTAAAGCGAATTTTAAATTATAGAGTTAATATATACTTATAGCGTAAATAAGATACATTTTTTGGATTTAGTTATTGTAAGTATTACTCCAAGTAGATTTACTTAAATCAAAAATTCGTGGAAAATTATAATATTGCGATACTTGTAATTTACTTGACTCTACTAACTTTGCATTTGCCTAAATATACCACTTTTATGTGGTAAGAATAGTATATTTAAGTTACGACAATTAAAATGTTGCCCGAAAAAAAGTGTCATGCCTAGAAATAATTATATAAAGTAGGAGTATGATTTAATAACGTTGTGTATTTGACGAGAAAAAAACCACACGCCAACTTAATAAGTATATTTTTATTATGCGGATAAACGAGGTGGAAACGATAAGTTGGTATTACAAAGTTGGCATACAAATCTACAATCTCAATATCATACATCATTTTGTTACTGTAGTTAATTTAGTCATTGCATGGTATACCATTGTTTTTATTTTGTAAATGAACGAGGTGGAAACTGCAAAATTGGCATACGAATATTTAACTTCATGTATCATATTTATGACAATTTGGTCGGGAATCTGTTTGCTACAATAGTTAATTACCTAATTGCTAGACATACCATTACATAATGTAGATAATATTGAAACTGCTGGTGACAAACCATAATAAGTTGGTATTTGAAAGTTAACATACGAATATTCAATCACAAATTTATGTATCATATTTAAAGCAATTTAATCGGGAGTCTTTTTGCTACTCATCGCATGCCATTCCATTACATAATGTAGATAATATAGAATGTGGTAGCAATATATGGAAATTGCTTAATATTTGCTATCAGTGCAGACAAATATTTTTACCGGTTTATCAAACTAATTCATTGAATCTTTTATAATAATTTAACATATACTATTTCCGCACTATGAACAAAAAATCTTTAACAATTTAGGATGCGTCTTATATCTACCGAAAAAGATAAAAAGCTAAACTAAAATAATTATAAAGTTTGGGATGTTAGCTTATTTTCCAAGTTAAATAAGCAACACATTCTTGTAGATGAACCTTACCTTGATGAAGGTCGTTAAATAAAAACGAAGGAAACGTCGCTTTTTATTCTTGAATAGGAAGTTATTTGTCTAAAAAATGGCCCACAGGGCGTCTAACTTAAAAGCACTCCAAACTTTAAAATATTTGGCCAAGAATTTTCACCATCTTCCTTTTAAAATAACTATATCTATCATATTATAACATTATTGAGTAATGTAATACTTTCTAACGTATCAATTTATTTTATTTGAGTCTTTTATATAAATTTGTTGCTGTTTAATCAGTATAAAATTTTATATAAAAGGTAATAGATAAATTAGAAAATCTAAATTTGATACTCGATAATATTTCAATAAATACAAATTCCATTAATTAAAAATTCTATGATTAAAATCCGAAACTCTCAGATGTTACGGTATTCAATTTATTACAATTAAATAACAAGTTAATAAGCAGATAAGTTGGTAGGAAATTAAAAGTATTAATATTACATTTTATTGCATTTTTACGGCATTATAAAAGTTTAACACTAGTATATTATTACTATTAATTAACCAAGGCGTTTTTATCTACACCTAGTACAATACAATACATAAATAATTTATAGGTCATAATTCATAAAATAAGTGTTTCTTTAGAGTAGAATTTAATAGAATATATTTTACAGTATGTGCAAAGTATTGGAAAATCGCTCCCAACAAGATGAAGAGCGTATGGACCAACTCACCAACCAATTGAAGGAAGCGCGTATGTTGGCTGAAGACGCCGATAACAAATCCGATGAAGTATCACGCAAGCTGGCCTTCGTTGAAGACGAGCTTGAAGTAGCTGAAGATCGTGTGAAGGGTGGTGATGCCAAGATCATGGAGTTGGAGGAAGAGTTGAAAGTAGTCGGTAACTCATTGAAATCATTGGAGGTATCCGAGGAGAAGGCCAACCAACGTGTTGAGGAATTCAAGAAGCAACTCAAGACTTTGACCGTTAAGCTAAAGGAAGCGGAAGCTCGCGCTGAATTCGCCGAGAAGACGGTGAAGAAGCTCCAAAAGGAAGTCGACCGGCTGGAAGGTATAGACAAAATAACCTCATCTACAATACTTTATTATATTTTTGCACTGCTGCTTTTATTAATATAAATATTACAATTCATTTGCAGATTACGTATTACGCGAAAAGGCTAAATACATGGGCATAGTTACTGACATAGATAAGACATTCGTTGAAATGTCATCGCAAACTAAACAATAAATAGCTGCTTTATACTAACCTAACCTACAATATAAATACAAAAATTAAGCGCTTATTAATTTAAATAATTCAGATGCCAATACAATGCTTCGTTTGCCAAGGTAACACACAAACTTAACGGATATAACTCGTAAATACTATATAGTGAATAATATACGTGTTATATACGTTGTGTTAAAAATAAGTTATTTGATTGATTAACATCTTAGAGTTACGATTTTATTAACCATTAACTATAGTTTTAAATAAGATATATTTTCTATACTTAAAAATTACTTACAAAGTTTTTTAAGCTAACTTGATTATTAGTTTTTAAACAAATTTAATTTTATCTGGAAATTTATCAAAGACACCTCGTTATTCACATAAACAAGGACGGTTTGCTAAGTTGGAAAAAAATTATGAATTTAAGAATAAACATAAAACAAATTTTTGGGGCAAAATAATTAAGACGTGGTTAATTTATTAAGTAATTTATTATAGTTTAATCGCACTTTTATTCATAACTTCCTAAGCGTACCTTGTATATTAAAGTAACAAGATGAAATTCGGTTATTTGGATAAATTGATAGCTGTATTATATATTAACTTATCAAACTTACTTTCTTTATCACTAGACAAGTTCAAAAACTAATTATCAATTTTGTCGGTTTGTTAGGTTAATAACATATTTGATAAAATTTCTCTTCCCATCTTTAATAAAATATTTAAGATTTTGGCTCATTAGGCAAGAATCTATAAAAAGAATTTAAATTTATCTGGAAACTTATAAAACATGTCTTGTTATACATATAAAGGAGAACAGTTTACTAAGTTGGAAGAAAATTAAGAATAAACAGAAATAATTGATTCATTTATTACTTTTTAAACAACATAATCACCAACGTGGTAAATTTATTTGATTACATCTTACATTACAGTTTAATCTCCCTTTTATCTATAACTTGCTCAGCACACCTTGTATACCAAAATAACAAGACCAAATTAGATTGTTTTGATAAATGGACAGCTGTATGATGTATTAACTTTAAACAACTTTAATCATTTTACAACTTATCAAACTCACTTTCTATATTGCTACACAAGTTCTTAAACAGCTTATCGATTTTGACAGCGTGCTAAGTTAATATTTGAAAGAATATCTAAACTTTTTTTAATTAAAATATTTACGATATTTTGATTCATGACAATCCAAGAACTAACAAATTGCATTTGAATTTATTTGGAACCTTTTCACGCACGCTTTGTATTTCACATAAACGAGGTCACTTTACTAAGCTGGAAAATATATAGATAGTATGATTTGAAATTAAGAATATACTTTCAATTTATCAAAAAACGTCTTGTTTAGGATGCATGTAGTGAATATTGAAATATTGAAGGATATAGGTCCCTAACCAATAATTGATAAAAACAACTTATCAAAGACACGTTGTTTATTAGATGTATTTGCAAAGTTGACAAGTAGATATATGATATATTAAATAATTGTTGTGTATTGTGATAAATGTGATTATAATTCAATTTGTACGAATTTATTTTGAACTTTTTCAAGCACGCCTTGTATTTTATATAGACCAGGCCACTTTACAAAGTTGGAGAATATACAGATAATATAATTTTAAATTAAGAATAAACACACAAAAATTGCTTTGTATTAATCAAAACATGTCTTGTTTACGATGCATGTAGTAAATAGGTCACTAACCAATAATTGATAAAAACAACTTATCAAATACACGCTGTTTATTAGATGTATTTGCAAAGTTGACAAGTAGATATATGATATATTAAATAATTGTTGTTGTTTATTGTGATAAATGTGATTATAATTCAATTTGTACAACAGCGATCTTAATATGATGGTTGTTGGGCCCGGCGCCGCCACCATATTAATTATTTTTCGCACGCAATTATTTCTAATCGTTCTTATTATGTTTACAGACGAGCTTGGCATCAACAAAGACAGATACAAGTCCTTGGCCGACGAAATGGATTCCACCTTTGCCGAATTGGCCGGTTACTAAACTCAAACTCTACCAAAAAAAAAACAACAAACAATCTATCGCCCTATTTATCAATCATATTATGTACTTATGTATATTATACTATTAAATTAAATTATTCAAACAAACACTCAGAACAATTTTCAACATACACACACGTTACTATGTTTTATTAATTAATTTAATTAATTATTATTAAAATGATATAAAATAAATAAAGTGATGATTTATTTATTTAAAAAATGCTTATGGCTATTGGTGTTTTTTTAATTAATCGCAGCATTGAATGATTCATAGATGGGAATTTGGCATGACGTCATCGCGACGAATTGTATGTGTGAGTGGCGGCGCGACGCGCACGCGTCGTCCTACATATTGATTGGTTTCGAAGTGCTTTCCTGCTAAAGGGACAAGACGCCCGACATAATACGCAAAATAATTTGGCCGTTTGCAATACAACACCGTTGAAACAGACAGAATAATTAGCGGCCCAGCGCGATTTGCTTGCTGTCAGGTGTGTGGTGGTGCGTGCGGTGGTAAAATACGGCGTTCGGGCGTTTTGAACAAATGTCCACGCTGCGACGCCATTCATCATCGAATACATCGCAATAGAGATCGTCGAGTGTGTTTTTTTACTTGCTGCAAGGAGTTGCTGATTCCAATAATAGGCAAAGATGAACGAAGACGGGCCGGAGATTAGGGCGATTGAGAAAGGTAGGCGTTGTGGCTTATCGGGGTGCATATCTTGTACCTAGATATATGTGCTAAGTGCGATGGATTTGCAGGTTCGACGACCGCCGTGATTGCAATATGCCTCGGCGGCGCTCTTTTCATGATGGTGATAATCGTGGCGACATGCATCTGCTACCGGCGCCGTAGGGTGGCTTTAAGCGCCAAGCGGCATGGCCATCACGGGCCCGACCAGCCGCTTGCCTTTCACGCGCACCGTCGTCCCACGGCGGTAAAAAGCCCAGCAGGCGCCACCACGCATTACTTGAAAAAGAGTCCCAGTCCCACGGGTCCGGCACGATCACCGCCCGGTGTAAGTATCTTGCTAGCTAAAATATAATCGGCATGTAATAGTTTATTTTGATGCAATTTGGTTATATGAACAGATGTCCGGGCACAATACGCCGTCACCGACGGGCAGTATGCATGGGGCGCTGGAGGCGGGTGTGAACAGTAATATGGACATGTCGCATTTGAGTCAGCAACCGATGCTGCAGCCGCCGTTGCAGAAAGATGTTTTCACCGCCGAGACCGAGCTGCACTCGCCTAGCAAGGAGGAGATCGAAACCAATGAAAAGAATCTGCAAAATAGCGCTTCGTACCTTGGCCAACTCGTCTTTAAACTACGGTAAATAAATACATGTTGTAATTTATCATATATGTAAGTTTACATAACAAGTAAAACAGAGGTGTTGTTCGATCGGTAGGCAATATGCTTATTTTAGGTGCTTTAAATTTTATCTATTATTATTGGAGGTAGGTAGGTAGCTGTAAATCTGTATACATATCTGAATCCTGCATAAGGCGAAATATGACTATCCGGCACGAATAATTGAGAACCCTATCCGAAGAACTCGAGCTGAATAATATCTGAAAGATTTGGATTGGTCCGAGCCAAGCCCGCTTATAGTGTTTTATATTTACCATCAAACATAATTTATAAAAACAAGTTAAGCATACAATATTTATTTTTACAAGAATACGATTTTGGCCTTGCCCGACCTAGCCCGAGATTAATTCAGTTTATACATGCGCGGGTGGACCGAAAAGTTTCTAGCCTTTTTTGAGTAATTTTTAGTGCACCCGCAATTTTTTTTAGCATCACCACGTCCCACTTAAACTAAAAAATTTTTGATGGATTCTTATTTGCGCAGGAAATTTTTGCGACTTTCTTCATTGATTTTGCTTTGATTTTCGCCATTTTCCATCAAAGCATTTAAAGATTTTCTTAAAAATAAATCAAAAGAACGCAGTTCTTTTTCATCTTTGAATAATCATGATGAATTTCCATAAAAGATTTTATCTAAAATGCCGAAAGATCAAAGAAAAATCGGAACAAAGTTGTAAAAATTTCCACGCGGAAAGAAAATTCATAAAAAAATTTTGGTTTAAGTGGACATGGTGATGCAAAAAAAAATTGCGGGTGCACTAATAATTACTCAAAAAACGCTAAAAACTTTTTGGACCACCCATGTATAACTCTATCAATTGCTTAATTTTTTAAATAAGTTTTGAAATTAACATCAAATTATAAATAAAATGCGATAGAAACTACAATATATAAAAAATGGAGTCATACAGCTTGAGCACTAAAAGGGCTGATCCTTTTTGAAGTAATGTTAGTAGAGTGTTTTCTTTCTTAATCTATATATAACTGTACCATTCTATTCAAATCACTTACACAAATAAGCCCAAGCTTCTAATAGATGAAAAATGCGGCTAGACCATTAAAGGAACTGATCCTTAATAATAAATTTTCACCAAGCGCCTTTTAACTTGAAGATCTCTAGATTATCTATTATTAACTTCTACATTTAATAATTCAGGCTATTTATATGGTATAAGCAACATAACTAATTTTTCCTCGGCTTTTATAGATAAGGTATACCATTAGGACCCTTGCAAAAGGTGAGACTGTATTTGATAGACTCTGCATATACAATATTTCAGTAAGAGTTAGCGAAACATAATTGAAATCAATCAACGTCTAATAAAATTCTATTAGACAAAGTCTTATCGTATGCAAGGAGCCTTAATCCTTTAATAGGTACCGTAATATGTGTCATTATATTAGGAAAACAAAGTGATTTGATTCATAATTGTAATTTGTAGAAGAACTTTAATTTCATAAAACTAATGAAGCTCCCAATATACCAAAATCTCATCATAATTTAAAAGTGAAAATCAAATATAAACTCAAATTATTTTTTAATCTATTGGCACAGGGTATGAATACAAAAGAATAATATTTCTCTTATGCATATTCATCGTCTATTGTGATATTTTTTTAATCAACGCAATAATTACAATCAGAGTCGATGAGTAGAGCACTGGAAGAGATGAGATTTGATGACAATTCAATGTAAATAATCCTGTGAAGGTGCTTCCTGAAACATCTAGTTTACAACAGAATGAAAAAAACTGCTCAACTGTTTAACTATCATAAACAACTACGTGTATATAGGGTAATATTATACATTTATATTGTTATTCAATACCATTAAACTAATAAATTAATGCGATTTATTTCATATGGATATTATATATATAAGATAGTTAAAGAGCATCATTAGGAACCATAATAATCTAGAAACCTATAACCACTATTGTCTTACAAATCTTATTTATTCAATTTAAAAGTTTCTTCTTATTGTATTGTACAAATAATTGTTTGCACTACAAAAAGTTATTCCAAGTTCAGCCCATTGATATTAATGTGAAATACTTATAACACTTATAGGTATTGTCACGAAAAAAGTAAAAAACCTGACCATTTGGTCAACCACTTCATCAACAAATGAAATTAAGATGTTTTGAAAGATATGATTGAATTGTCTGATACACCTTTACTAGAATTAAATATTCAGTAGGCCATATAATTGAAATTTCCAACAACCAATTGAACATTGCCAAAACTACTTCAAATCATACCTACAGTATTTTTAAAATGATTAAATTCGAAGCCGCGGTAATTGTTTTAAGAAACTACCGAAAATGTGGAAATATTGCAAATAAAGTATGTAAGCTATTAAATATAGATTTTTATTTGATTATATATTTTAATAGTCATCGTTATCTATCTGGAAAGTTTATAGCGATTAATTTGGGACACCTTATATGAAAATCACGTTCCAGGTCATATTCTCTTGTCGTATAAGCGATGACTGTTTATTAACTAAACTACTTACATACAACTAGATACATGAAAAGCAAAATATATTATAAACTCGTTAAAGCGAACTTCTTAATTAATCATTTTCCATTTGTATATGAAACACAATTTCCTAGATTAAACTTAGATTCTATTGCAAAGCTATATTGTACTATGTTACTTGTTCACCAACTTATATAACGTATTAGTTTATACGATTATGTCGCTTGTGCTTGTACTCGCTTTTCAAATGGGTAAAATGAAATGGAACATGACTTACATTTTTATATATAATAGAATGTTATAGGATTCTTGGAAAGATATGACTCTATAACGATTTCTTTATATTGTATTGATTTCTCAATAAACACAATTTAACTTGCTTAAATAAATTTTTATATGATTAGTAAGTTTTTTTATTAATTTGCATCATACTAATCACGCAATGTTCTAAGAATCAACTATCTATAGTTTAAAATTGGTTCATTTTCTGGCTGTCCGTGGGTTAAATAATACAATTTCCCTAGATTTGCCCCTTGCACTCCTTTTTCTAATGGGTAAAATGAATCACAATTTCACAACATGACTTACACTTTCATATAGAATGTTATAGGATTCTTGAAAAGATATGATTCTATAACAATTTCTTTATTTATTGATTTTTCAATAAACATAAATCACATATGAAACACAATTTAACTTGCATAAATAAATTTTTATATGATTCGTAAGTTTTTTTATCAATTTGCAACATACTAATCACGCAACGCTTTCAGAGTCTTAGTTTAAAATTAGTTCATTGTCTGAGTATCGCTGAGTTGAATAATGCTACTTTTCAACAAGATTTACTCCCTTTTGAAATGGGTAATATGATCATAATTTCACAATATGACTTACATTTTTATATATAAGATACGTCTACTCGTATAATAATTTCTTTATTTATTGATTTCTCAATAAATATAAATCATAAATGAAACACAATTTAACTTAACTTAAATAAATTTTTATATGATTAGTCAGTTTTTTTTATCAATTTGCATCATACTAATCACGCAACATTCTAAGAGTCATAGTTTAAAATTAGTCCATTATTGTCTGACTGTCGCTAGGTTAAACAATACCACTTCGCAAGAATCATAATTCCATTTTATTTCAATTTTATAGACTTCTTGGAACGCTGTGACTATTATAATTTCTCTATTTATTGAATTTTGAATAAACATAAATCATAAATAACACAAAATTAAACATACCTAAAGAATTTTTAATTAGACCAGTAAGTTATTTTATCAATTTTTAACAAACTTATCACGCAACTATCTAAGAATCGTACAATAGTTTAACATTAGTCCAATTAGTATCATCTGTGACTGTCGTTCGGTGAACCATGTGCACCGTTTTGAAATGCGCAATATGAATAATAATTTTACAACATGACTTACACTTTAATAATATTATGCGACTACAATAATTTCTTTATTTATTGATTTCCCAATAAATATAAATCACAAAAGAAGTAAAATTTAACATACCTAACTAAATTTCTATCAGATTATTAAGTTTTTTCATCAGTTTTAACAAACTAATCACACAAGTGACTGTCACTCGATGAAAATAATACTATGTCGCATGATTAGCACCTTGCGTTCTGTTTTGAAATGGGTAATATGAACCGTAATTTTACATGACTTACGTTTTTGGAAAGATATGCCTCTATAAAAATGTCTTTATTTATTCATTTTTACAATAAACATACATCACAAATGAAATACAATTTAACGTGCCTAAATAAATTTCTAGAAGATTAGTAAGTATTTTTTTATCAATTTGCATAATATGAACACGCAACTATCTCACGAAATGTCATAAAAATTAGCGAAAATTAAACAAATTTTATATTTCAGTGATAGATGAATGAAATGACTCAAGAAATTTAAATTTTGCTCTTATTTTTGTTGATGTCTATGGTATTTCTAGAACGACAGTGAATTATGAAACGTGCTGCACAGTTTGGAAACCACTGATCTAAGAATCATAGTCTAAAACTAGTCCATTGTCTATGACTGTTGCTGGGTTAAATAATACGATTTCGCAAAATTTGCTCATATTTATGATACATACTATGAAACTATTCGCTCAAAATTTATATAGGTAATATTGATTGGTTTTGCAATTTTAACCCGATTAAATTATTCAGATATTCTCGAACAATGCTTTATATTTGCGCTGGAAATCATTATGTACATAGGTATATATTGTAATTGGAATTAGATTGCTAAACAGAAAATACCTACATTGCGTTTCATTTTAAAGTTTACATAGGAAATATAATCCACCTATTATCTCCATGAGATTTTTAAATATTAAATTTTTAATGGCATTTTTCTTTGCATATGAAATTTTTTATCAATTTTGCTTTGATTTCCGGCATTTTCCATCAAAACATCAAATTGTTAGAAAAAGTGAGAAGGACGCAACTCTTTGCGCATTTTCAATCAATAATGATGAATTTAATTAAAAAATTGATGAAAACTGCCGAGAGATCAAAGAAATTTGAAGAAAAAAAAATAAATAAAAATTTTCCACTTGCATGGAAAAATCCCTATTCAAAATTTAAGTATCTTGCGGAGATATTAAAAAGTATATAAAAATTATATTTTCTATGTATACCTTTGAATGAAAGATATGTTCATAAAGATATATTTTTATTGTCAATACAAATCATATAACCCGAAGATATAAAAATGATGATTCAGTATTATTATATTGTAACATGCCATGGCATTTCCAGATGTTCATATTTCACTTTTAGGAATTACATATGTGATGCTGCACACGAGCAGTACCTTGTTTGAGGAGGAAATCCGTTCCAGAACTATTTCTTAGTATCAAACAGTTTATATAATATATTTTTATAGTATTTTGTTTATTCAGAGTTTATGTTTTCAATTATTTAGATTACATTCCTTTCTGTAAATTGTATTGTAATGATTGAAAATTACTGTTGGTTAGTAGCTATTTTAAATTTAATTAAAACCGAGCGAAATCGATGCGCAGTAATTAAAGTCCATCAACAACCAGTCGAACTTGTGCTTACTCATTATAATTTAAAAATATTAAAATACCATCTTCTCACTACTTAAGTACTTAATTACAAATAATGTGTTCTTCATATACAAGCCTTGAGGCAAAACAGATTTTAGCAGTTTAACACTGAGTATGGTACATACACTAAGTGGCAAAAAAGTTTTGAAGGATATAGAATGTTAAGATGTAACTAAATCTTATTTGTTAGTAGATATTATAACAGATTTTATTTATGAGTAATTAGAATGATGTTTCACTGGCAGTTTGAGAAACTTACGTCTCTGTTTCAAAAGAGCTAGACTTATAACGCCTATTCTTACACATATCTAAAGCGAACTCGAATTTGAAGATAAAACCATGTTTCATAGATAATCCAAGTAATGTCATGTATCGCATCAATTCCAACACATTGCAGGAACGATTTACAGTAGCGTACCTGTTTTTGCAGATCCGGCGGCTTCAACTCTTACCCAATCATAACGCGGCATAACTTCAGTTTCAGTTTTCCTGCAATTTGTCGCAATCAAAGCGATACTTGACATTACTTGGTTTACCGATGAAGCATGGTTTTATCTTTCCGGTTACGTGAACTCGCAGAATACCCGCATATGGGCTACAAATGATCCCCATGCTTTGCATAAGTCGCCCTTGCACGATCAGAAAATTTTCGTGTGGTACGCAGTTTTCCGTTCTCGAGTAATTGGTCCACCTCTCATTTTCGCATGTAACCAACACTTCATTAAATGAGGAAAACTTTGAGCCCTATCTCGTGCTTTTATGTTTACGAATTTCCTAAATATAGACGATTAAAAACCGCCAGGCCCGAGTAAATCACCCTGTATAATATATACATATATGGATAGTTTTTAATATTTTTTTTTATTTGTAGATACAAACATGATAAGAATGCATTGATCGTATCGGTAGTGCGCTGCCGCGATCTTCCGGCAAAGGATCCGAATCTTGGTTCGAGCGATCCGTACGTCAAGCTGCAATTGCTGCCCGACAAGCAGCACAAGGTGAAGACGCGCGTCCTACGCAAAACGCGCAATCCAGTCTACGATGAGGACTTTACATTCTATGGCATCAACTTCAATCAACTGCCGGCCATCACGCTGCACTTCGTCGTACTCAGCTTCGACCGCTACTCACGTGATGATATTATTGGCGAGGTGTTCTGCTCACTGAACACGGTTGATCTTACTCAGGCGGAGAATCAGCAGATGGCTTTGTGCAGGGAAATACAGCCGCGCAGTTTGAAAGTACGTTACTTCTTATTGCACTACTTATTAAGTTACAACAAAGCCATCAGACGAGGTTTAAAAATGTTTTACATTCTAAATATGATTTAAAAATGCAGGTATTACTTGTTTAACTCGCCACCGCTTAGTGCTGCTTTAATTTGACTTCCAAATTGTTAAAATGTCATCAAAATTTGGGAATAGTAATAGATGTTTCTGTTTCTTTTTTTATTACATTAAACTTCAAGTTGTATACACCAATCAACCTCGTTAACCGGGATATATGTAATCTAATATAGTGATTCCCAAAATCTGTACTGCAGCACCTTAGGAAGCTATGGTGTTCTTATAGTGGTACCGCAAAATACTTAGTTTTATTAGATTCAAATGTAATTTAAGTTTTCTATTGGTTTTTCGAGTGTATTTGTTAATAAATTCAAATCCCAAAAAAATTGGTCCAAAGATGAGTGCCTGGTGTCTTGTATTCCTAAATTTCAATTTCTGTTTTCAACGGACCACTTTATCTTAGAAATAGAGAGAATTAATTATTGCTGGGGTAATTTTAAATGGATTTTAAGATTATATAAACTTGTTCAATCCAAATACGTAACTGTTACCTAATTGGTATAATCCAGCCACTTTTAGATAATATAAACTTGTTCAACCCGATTACGTAAGCGTTACATAATTGGTATAGTTTCCCTAATTCTCAGAAAAGGCGGTGGGTCAAAAACCAAAATCGGAACCAGGTGAAAATCTTTAACCAAAACAGGCACAACCAAAATATCTTAAAATATAAAGAGCAGTACGACTATAATAAGTTTGAAAACCACTGATTCTAATAGCATTGTTAAAAATTAACAAAAGCATCAATCACGTAATTCTAATCAAATTTGAACAAATAAACATTTTAACTACTTAATTGTTATTGTTTGTTTATATGTAAATGTAGATCATTGTATTAATATTTACGATTTCCGTCGATAGATCAAGTCGCAGGGACGCGGCGAACTGTTAGTGTCGCTCTGCTGGCAGCCGGCCGCCAACCGTCTGACCGTTGTCGTGCTCAAGGCGCGCAATTTGCCGAAGATGGACGTAACCGGCCTGGCCGACCCGTACGTAAAGATCTATCTGCTGTACAACGGACAGCGCATCGCCAAGAAGAAAACGCACGTCAAGAAACGCACGCTCAGTCCGGTGTTCAACGAAAGCTTCGTGTTCGATATACCGAGCGGTGGTGGTGGTGATGGCCTAGACCAGGTCAGCTTGGAGTTTTTGCTGCTCGACTGGGACCGCGTTACTAAGAATGAGGTAATTCAAATGAGCAAAAACATCAGCAAGGTTTTCAAAATTGTTGTAGACCGATTAGATTTTCTCAAAACATCAAAATTTCATCAAAGTTCAGATTTGAATGGATTTCGGATAATTAAGACAGTAACGTTATGAGGTTCTTCCTCAGCGACAAATTATATGCGAATTTTCCAGTCTTCAAACAAATAGAGTATAGAACCTCGATGAGTCCGATCTTTCATAACCGTTAGTTTTAATAACCGACTCACCTCCATTGAAGTCTATTCGAACTAGCCGAACTTTTCTTTATTTGACCCTCATAATTTTCATTTTTGGTATTTCTTACTCTTTGTCACGAATTATTGTGTATTTCCTTTCCACTTTACCTCGATTAAGCAATATCTCTATCAATCGATTAGTTGTCATGCACAAAATGGCATATAACTCAGGTTTCACTGTATGTATTCTATAGATTACTACTCATTCACTATTCTTATAGTGCTTTGTTTAAAAACTGCGGAATAGTAGGTACTTTAATCGATTTATATTCCTTAAATCTCAATTCTTGATCAAACATCAAAAGTCTTAACGCTTGATCCAAATACAGCCGAGTGTTGTCTTGATAAAACCAAATTTTTCAAATATTTTGTTCAAATTTAGGCAAAGGCTTCGGATTATTATTCCATTCCACATACTGCATAAATACATTTAGTTTACATACCATTATTGTCCGTAATGAATTCATACAACATACATACGTATATACTCTCGTGCTACGTGCTAGCTTCATTTTACTTACAAAATAATAGGCTTAAAATCGAACTCCAAGAATGCTAATGTAGGTATTATTAAAGCAACACCGACTTTTCTAACAAACAATGGGAAAAACCATATTATTTGCGTGTGAGATAAAGCAACATCTCAAGTTCATTGCATTCTTTGCCATTTTGATTTACACAAATTAATAAATAACACAAAGAATTAATTTTAATTCATGCATATACCCGCCTAGCAAATTTTATTACTTGGAACTATAGTTTTTAACAAAGACCAATATCTAATGAAACAATGATAACCAAATTTTACATTTAGATAGATTGTTATATTGTCAATCTACGCAGATTTGATATCATTATTTATTATTCAGGACGAAGCACAGCAATCGACTAATTTTTAGAACTGCACTACCTTCCCATTGTGATCTCATTACATTTTTATTGGGTATGATTGAACGAAGCTTTGTAAGGTCTAGACATGTAGTTGCTTGGATATAAGATTTTCGATTTTACTATGAAAAAGAAATTAGATAATTATATCTAGCATGTAACAACCGTCTTCTTCTTATGCAGGTTAAAGTGCTTTGGTACCTTTAGTTGCTAAAAATTTGCAAATTTTTATAGGCAGAATTTAATTTAAATTTAATTTTTACTAATTCCAAATGTTTAAACGTTCCTATATTGCATGTCTCTGAAATAGCATTTCGACGACAACTTTACTATAAAATACAAGTTTAATTGGTGTGCTTTGACGCAGAGTAATAGTCTTCTAACGCCCCCATCTTCATTATTTTAATTGTGAAATACTATGAGTCCAAGGAATAGAATGTCACCAGGCACTCTACCCTTACTTCTATCAAAGAATAATAACGATTTGAATAATCCTTGCTTCCCACGCCTCGTTCTGTAATTAATATAAGAAATTATTTATACAAAAGGTACTATAAATTTACAAATTAATAGTCGTCTAACGCCCACATCTTCATAATTGTGAAATACTATGAATCCAATAAATACAACGCCACTATACACTCGACTCTATTTACTATGAAAGAGTGATAGCGCTTTGAATAACTCTTCCTTATTACCGCTCGCCCTGTTAATACGAAATTATTTATAGTACAAAATAGTTTATTACAATTTTAGCAACGTTTCCATATAGATTTCTTGTTTCAATTGCTATTTTTATTAAAGAGTTAATAATATTTTAGTAATAAATCAAATATTGTTAACAAGCACTTTGACAATTCATACTAATCTATGTGTTTTTGCAGGTGATTGGACGATTGGACCTAGGTGGTGCAAAATGCGCCGGCTCAGCACTCCATCATTGGAACGAGGTGTGCAATTCACCACGTCGCCAAATCGCCGACTGGCACAAGTTGCGCGAATGAATGAAGAATCAACCCGAGAATGAATAAATTCAATTCAATTAAGTTTTAAAAAACAAAACCATTAAAAAAAGCTTGCTTTCCAGGCACGTATATTCTATTATCCCTCTCAACGCTCTCAACATCCAAGCGTGCGGAGCGCTCCCCCTAACTAAATAAATTAAACAAAAACCAAAAAAAAAAATCTAGTAGAAGAATTATTTTACGTGAATGTCATTGGAATGTGGAGTGGAATCGCTCGGCGGGGTTACCATCTCGCCGAGCATACCATTCGCATGCCACCAATCTAATTTCCTGCGCTACAAAATTTAGCAAATAAAAGAATCATTTAGTAGTCGAGAAAGTGAGTAATAATTAAAAACAAATCAATGTATTGAATGTTTAACAACTAACATAGTTAGCATATCAATAATCAAAAAAAAACAAATGCTTACTTGACAAACAATTGATGAATGCATTTTGATGATGAAAACAAATGAGGGTTTGTGATATAGGCTTAAGCATAGTGTACAAAGTACCAACTTATTGATGACATAAATATAATTATATAATTTTTGATTAATCGAACGAAACAAATTGGATATTGCTCATTTTGATTTTACTCATATATTTTCCAAACAAAAAACCAACCAAACATGCATCGATCAAAAATTGTGCCGCTTTTTGTTTCATACAATGAGTGCCATTTGTGTAATTAAATCACCTCTTATTTAAAAACAAAAAAACTTTAACTCTAATTTTTAATTTGTTAGAATAGACGAAGAAGAACACATTTTCCTTCTCTTTCTCAATCAATGTCAAACATAAACAAGAATAAATAATTTCTCATGTTAATATGTAAATGTATAAATAAAATATTATATATAAATATATACAAAAATATATTTAATTAAATGAAAAGCGATTGATTTAATAATCTGAGAGAATGACGAACGCATACAACGATGAACGAATCTTTCACAAATAATGGATGTATTAAATAAACTCTTACTATTAATTAAACGGACTTTTAGTAGTACATTTGCTTTCAGATTTTGAGTTTATGGTGACTTCTTTGTTTTGTCCCTGCTTTCCCATCACTATCATTCAATAGACTACGCAATGAATAATATTTTATTATATGCAACCCACATGACACCATAATGCTACAACAGGAAAATAAATGTAACAGAGTCAACAAAGTTTCAATTAATTATTATATATTGAATTAAATGAAAAACAATTGACCATGACAATGTATTGCGAGTACTGAGGCAGTGAACCAAACAACAAAGTATCTATTCATATCATTCGAATAAAGGAACACATTGAAGTCTGAAAAGTCAGTTCAGTTTTTGCACAATTTTTATGGATATATTTTTTGGGTTTATGAATATAATAGATTGGAAAAAATCTTTCAGATATTAACAATTTGAAATTTCCTTTTAACTCATTGCTGCCTAATGACAATGACTGGGGGCGAAAACTATTTACATCTTCTCATTTATAAGTTTTGAATTTTAGGACAAATTAAATTTTGGCAAAACTTTATTCGTTGTAATAAATATAGATGGAAAAATCTACTTAACTTGAGTCACAGGCTTTTTGTTTAGAAAGTTACAGGAAGTAAATTTCAAGTTTTTTCTAATATTTGGAAAATTGTCAACTTTTCGAGATAAATCGCTACGAGAAAAAATGATGATTCAAATACTTTTTAGAATATACTTAGGACAGCGAAATAAACATCTTTATCAAAATTCTGTATGTTTATAATTTTTCTAGATACGTAGGCGGACCCAAAAGGAACCGGAGTTTTCTTATAATTTCTTTATTTCTTAATATTTTTATACCAAATTTTTATCACATTTAAAGTATTCTCCATTGACTACAACGCGCTTCTCCAGACGCCTTTTCCATTGTTCAAAACAGTTTTGAAATTCATTTATCGAGATGTGGTTTAGGATCTTCGGCAATATTTTGTTTTACCTTCTCCGCAGTGGAAAAACGCTTTTCATTAATATTTCTTTTGAGTCTGAGGAATAAAAAGAAATCACAGAGAGCCAAATTCGGCGAGTAGGGGAGGTGATCATTTTGGTGTTATGCCTTTTTAGGTCAAAAACGGACTGAAATCGACGCTTCTTTTGGGCGTCTGTGAGAAGACAAAGAACAAATTTGGCGGTGGCGGCGATGGTTTTTATTGATTTTATATTGCCATATCTCCATTTTTAAAACGTGAAAACCACTCATTGACTCTGGGTTTGCGTAGTGCAGCATCCCCATTGGCCGTTTTTAGCATGGCAATCATTTTTGCGGCCGATTTGCCGAACAGTAAAGAAAATTTCTCAGCCGTGCGTTGTTCTGCTATCACTTTTTCGCCGAAATGCAAAAAGTTGTTTTACAAAAAATATTCTCACATGCCAACCAATGCACTTACAGCGACTAAATTTTGGACAGTGACTCGGGAAAAGTGACTTTAATGGACAGCGTCTAATATAGTGATTTTCT
>JARJDW010024440.1:0-24406 GCA_030264715.1 Adinopsis sp. GC000173 | reverse complement strand
GACTGAATTAAATTACGACGCATCGATTCAGTTACCGTCTTGCAATTAAAATTGATTATCGGTGCATATATCTATAGAGAAAAAACGCGTACAACTCGTGATTTATTCATCGCTGCTAATTGCGAATGAATTGCGCCGGAACGCAACAACGTACATTTGCCCACCTACAACAACCTAATACGCTCAATCAAATCATCGCCTGATTTATTATATGACAGGATCGCCTCAACAAGAATAAACAATTCAATTAGCTGAAATATGCAAAAATTATACCGAACGCCGGCTGCAATTTACGATATTTAATAAGCTTCTAATGTGCTGATGTTGATGTTGTTGTTGTTGTTGCCGCCCATTTCCGTTCGCCTCCAACGCCGCCGCAAAACAACGTGTTAATTTCATCATAAAGCAAACTTTTACGATGATTGCGAAAGTAATACGTCGTCGGATGATAATTTATTACCGTATCATCATCTATATTTTGTAATCATCATAACTCGCTTGATTCAGTGATTGTGACTGATTGTTGCTGGATTTACAATTACTTATCGTTGTTTAATTAAGTATATACAACATCGCAACCTGTTCAAGGTGGAGGAAGAGTAAAATAGCGATAAATCACTTAGATATGCAGCGNAGTAGGTAAGGGGTGGAGTTATATTCAGTAGGTATTATTCGTGTTATATTGGTTGCATAAGTATACACTTGCAAAAATATTTTTGCTTTTCTTTAATAAATTATTGTCTAAGTACAAAAAACATTGTTGATAACACTGTTAGGAAATGTGATTTCTTCACTTATTTATTCGTGACACTCCGCGCAAGCGCGTCGTGTCCCCAATCCATTCGTGAAGAAATCACCTATTTCCTAACCTTGTTATCAAAATTACTAGTATTTATCAAATATTAACGTTTCTTTAGAAATGTATGCAATGTACTTACCGCTTTTAGTGCAAGCTTGGTTGCCTACCGCGTTTTACAAACAATTGTTTAGGCTTTAACTTTATATATTTATTATGACAAAAAAATAACTTACCAAATCGCTTTATCAAATATTATCGTTTGTGTTACAGAACGTATGCAACCCTATGTACACAAGTGCTTTACATAATCCTTATGCTTCATGCGATGTATTAAATTCGGCGGTCGCTCGCCCGCACTTCCGCACACCCGCACATTTTCCTTCCCTTCTATTTTCCCTGGTTTTTGCTTATACAGGGCGATGTGTAATATTATATATATAAGTGACGGAATGAATTTTAATTAAAATAGAATGTATATGTATATATCAATTAAACGCGGATTTTAATTAAAATTGCGCGCACATTATGCGTGAGCGTGCGTGAAATTTAATTTTCTCAACTCTCTCTCTACTACAGCACACAGCCGCCCCAGCGTTTTGGAGGAGTGTATAGTGTATTGCCTATACATATCAATTGCATTCCGTCGACAATTAATTAATTAGATGTTAAATTGGTTGCATACCAACATTCGAATTCCACGTTTTAGCTAATTAATGTGCTGCTGCATAAATGGCTGCCTACATATTTATGCGCATACGTATGTATTTAATTACGCTATGAGTTATGCCACCAATCGCATTACAATTTTTGCGTAAAATTACATTCTATACTCAATTCAAGGCATAATTGGTTGCCTACATACAAAACACACCTTCTTGTTAATTATGCTGTGAGTTACGCAACCAACAATACATAATTTTTATTCTTGTGCAAAGAGGAGGATGAGGATGAGGATGAGGTTAAACACCATCCCGCCTCTCTCTCTCCCCAACCATTCATTCGAAGCCGCAACAAACAAAATTGCGATCGTCAAATATTTGCGCTTGGGCAACAAACAAACGCAACACACACATTCATACACATACAACTTGTCATTTTCATGGTGATGAAGGAGAGATGAAGCATATAGGGAAAAAATGCTGCGTCTTGTGATCATGGCAATGATGATGATGATGATGATGATGAGGGAGGGTGCGGCTGCGCGCCGTCAATCGTTCGCTTCTTTCGCTTGGCGAACGCGCTATGACTCCTTCGACTCTATAAGTATGTGTATGTGTTGCGGTGGTTCATGGCCTTAATTAGCCCGTACGTAGACTCGCACTCGTGTGCCAAAGGTCAGCCGCTATTAAATTTAATTAATAGAACATCATGTATATATGTGTGTATGTATATGCTTATAGATGATGATTTTGCACGAATAACCAAAAAATAAAAACAACAAAATAAGCAAGCGCGCCGCATGCCAATGTTTGCATGTTGCGTGTGTTGCCTACATACATCAATGCTAAAAGAAATCGGTTGATTTGTTGTTGATTTACTCATTGGCTTGGGTGTGTTGCTGACATTTGCATCAAAATCAAAATAGATATTAAATCTAATGTAAAATAAGTTTTGTTTATTTGATATCAAAATTAGCGGATGAATGATTATGTTTAAATGTGACGTGTATTGCCTACACATGTTTATAAACAGTTGCATTTTGAAAATTTGTGTGGAATAAGGTTTTTTATGTTATCTATCAAAACTAACATTAAATGCCAATTTTAAAATGGAAAAAGAATTGAAATTTTGTGTGAAATAAGATATTTTTCTTACATAACAAAAATAGGCTCGCATAACTATGTTTTAATGCTACGTGTGTTGCCTGCCCATATCAATGCATACAAAAATAGATAGATTTGCTCCATTTTGTTGATATTTCATTAAAAACAACAACCAAATTAAAATTTTGTGTGAAATAAGATTCTTCTCTTAGATACCCTAAATAGCTCTATATTTCTATGTTTTAATGCTACTTGTGTTGCCTACACATATAAAAGCATACGAAAAAAAACAATTGATTTGTAGATTTGCTCCATTTTGTGCATATTCCGTTAAAAACAACAAAGAAAAAATGAAGTTTTATATAATAATAAAATTGTTTTCTTAGATATGAAAAATAGATCCACATAACTATATTTTAATGCTAGCGTGTGTTGCCTACACATATCAAAAAATACTTAATTTGTAGATGTGCTTTCTTTTGTGTGCATATTGCCTACACATTTCCATCAAACACACAAAATGGTATCATCCGGAATAAGATTCCTTTTTTTGCCTGCTGTTTGCTATCAGCGATGAAAATGAATCCAATTTAGATTTGGATCAAATATAATTTAGCATTTGCGTTGCATAATAAATTAGCGAAGGGATTTTAATCAAAGTAAGCGTATACTCAAGACACACACACACACACACGCGCGTATATACATACACATATACACATTTTCCTTTTTAATCTTTTTCAATTTAAATTTTTAGAGCTATCCCAAAAAATATAATTAATAAACTCACATACCACATGTATATAGAGATGTATTTTTTTAATTGAATTTGTATTGTTGCATGTTAATGAATTATTGATTTTCGACGCGCTGTGCATTGTTAGTTGTCTAAATTTCAATTAAATTGATGACATTGTTGTTATCGTGTTAGTTAGGCAGCTACATAAACATTACGTTAATTAAAAATCTAATAGTAGGCAACCCAATTAACAATACATCGGCTACTTTGTCTTTTAACTTCACTTGTTTTTATCCAATAGTATCGAAATTTGACATCTTTTGACAATTCAGATAAAGAAGAAGAAAAATAAGGCTAAAAAAACGAGGCGAACTAAGAAAAGGAAGAAGAAAAAAAAAGGGGAAAATTAAAAGATGCCGAAAACGGCGAATACCGGTAAGGAGTCCAAAGATACGAAACGCACCAAAGTATCCCGCCCTGAAACGGCGGGAGGACCAGGAGGGGTAGGAGGTATAGGTGGCGGCGGTGGCGGCACTACCGGCACTTCACGCACCACCGAAACCTACACACCTGTACTACCGCCACCTGTCGGCACCGATCCGACGCAGCTCATCTTCCCCGAATGGACCGATCATGATGTTAACGTCGAGAAATGGGATGTACCACGCGCGTCACGGGTGAGAGTACTAGGCAACACATTCTACTCTTTTTTTCGCATAAAGACAATACGTGTGTGGAAAAAGTGTAAGGAAAAATGCGCGAGCGCGATTTTCTCATCTTTTTCGTGCACGATCATCATAAAACAATACGAAAATTTGTTTCCTGTATAATTTTGCGAGCGCGCTCCCATGCAAACAAAAACAAAAATACCACCTACTACCTACACTCATTTTTGCGTGCGTATTGGGTTGCATATTATTAATTGCGATAATGGGTATGATTTGTAACCGGAAGGGTCACAACCCGAAAGAGATATATTTTTAATCAATTTTGATTTGTAGATTCAGAAAAAGAGCGACTCATTCCTACCACCGGATGAAGAAACTTGCGACGATCACTACATAGACCCACACGATTACGCTTTGCCAGCATCAATCAGCGTCACCGCATGGAAACGACCGCATGAAATTTATCCCAGCAATGTACGGCAGACAACCGAATATACCTACTATTTATATATAATATATTCCATTCGCATATATCTTTTTGTTGCCGCCACAGACGACGTTTGTGATCTTTCGCCCCTCGCCCAACTACTCCGAAATGCTGAAAGCGTCGAAGCACCTGCTCAATAGCGAATTTGTCCGACAGTTTATCTCATCGATAACGATTCTGGAGTATTTGGGCTGGCACAAAATGTGGCCGATTGAAGGTGTCAATGTGAATTACGTGCCGACGACGGGCGGTGAACCGTGGAAGGGCTGGCATCACATCTATGCGAATCAGAAAGTTGGAAAAGGAGCGCGTCATCTGCCGACATACAATAAATACGGTGAGCGTTTGACGTAATGTAGGCAACACGTATTACAGCTTGTTTGAGTGTGTGTGTACTACTGGGAATTTAAGAGATAAAGCGTGTAGTATTTTCGCTAAGGGATTTGCCCAGTCGTGGAATGATGTCACAGCGAATAAATCCCTTTTCTCGACTTGACTTTTTTTCTTGCTAGTACATTCGTCGTGTCTTCGAGCAAAGTTATTTGGAGAAGAAGAGTTGTTTGACGTGTGACATCTAGCCGTAATTAAAATATTTAAGCGCGCGCGTGAACTCGCTTTTTGTGTTGCATATACATTCGCTTTGCGCATTTTAATGATGCCATTAGCGATTTTTTCCTTCTCTCTATATCCACACGGGCTTTTTATGTATGTGTATGCATATTTAAGTGCATAGCCGGGGCAAATTGTAAAGCACAGCGCGGGCATTTTAAAGTTATTAAATATTTACGCAATAGTGTGTGCATGTGTGTCGTGATTTAGGCAACCCAATTTACATTTTGCTTAATTATTCACCAAATATGTAATGTATTGAAATTTGATGCGTAGAATTTGAATTGTTTATTAATAATCTCAGCGTATACACCAAAATGTGTAAATAAACATGGTTTTTTTTAAAATTAATTTCCAATTTTAAAAGGCGACATCTGTTTGATTTGTAAACAAGTACCAGCTGACATTTAGTCATTTTAACGCTAATTATTTACCATAGATTTATTATTTACTTTATATCTGTCTACACATATTTTAACTTTCAATTTATATTATAATTTTATATTAAGAATAATTCTTACATATATTATTTGAATATAAGCCATCTATTGAATTTATAGGGAAGTACGTTGTGCGTTTATATTGGATGGGCACATGGCGTAAGATTATCGTCGACGATATGATTCCGATGAATAACTCCAACTACATTTTGCTACCGAATCTCGATAGCAATATGCCCACAGAGGAGTCCGAGACGGAAATGCGAACCACATCGCTGGAGGCGAAGGCATCATCAGGTATGGGACAACAACGATATATTATTACTGTGAGCAAGCAAAAAATATGTTTATGATTAGCACATGATCGAGCTAGAACGGCAGCAAAACGAAAATCATCTATGGTGGAAACGAAGCACCAAACCATCGAACTATGGCCATGGTTACTTTGTAAAGCGTTGTTCAAGATTGCGAACATCACATGGACGGAGGAGAATGAGATTGTGGATTTTGACATCATTGCCTGCTTGACGGGATGGGTGCTGCAGAAGGTTAATACATCAAGTACGTAAAACATGAAAATATCAATTGGTATACGTGAAATAACACCATATAAGCGTGTTGAACTAATCACAGATGCCGTGTTTATCTAATTAAGAAAAATATTATTAGGTTAGGTTATGTTAGGGCAAAATTACATTGCACGAAACTTTTAAGTGAAGCAAAAATGTATTAAAGTGAGAATATTTAAGTATTATTCATTGGTAGTTTCTCAGTAGTTTTAATGACTTTAAAGCACCTAATTTTCTTCAGCCTTGAATGGACGCGATATATGGGATATGTGCCATTCCTACAGCGATCACTTCTCGTGGTTCGATCCGCGCGGACGTCCGGAATCGCGTAGCTCGCCCGACTCGAGTCGCCGACATTCGCTTTCATCACAGGCATCATCGCGCAGTAAGAAATCGTCCACCAGCAAGAAAACGGCGGGGAGTAAGGAGAAGAAGAGTAATAAGCAGAGTAATAAGCCTAAAAAGGATCCGAAGGAAATCAAACGAATATCTACCACTTATGAGGATACGCTACCATACTGTTTGGTTGCATTACTGTCCGACTTACGGTGAGTTGCATCTCAATGGTTTTCCTTTTCCATCCATGCACTTTAAGATAATTTTAGTGATGTTGAGCTTGAGGATGTAGCACCATGTTGGAGTCATTTGGTGTTAATTGATCAAACGCGTAACACTCCACTAACAAAACCGGAGTTTGATACCGGTAAATAAATTATAATTATAAATTTATCAATATACTTACTTTTGCACTAAATAGAAATCCAGCCTTGGAAGCGTTTTCGTTGGGTACAATGGGCGGTGGCGGAAGGGCTACTACCCGATGAACGCTTCTTAAAAGCAAAATGTTTGAAACTAGTCGTTCCGATGCGATTGTGCAACGAATTACTGACGTTCCAACCAAGCATTCGCACCTCATACACGCCACGACAGAGTGTACGTGTCATTGAGGAGCTGATGTTAACTGCGATGAAGCGCTATCAGGAATCGTCAGCTGCTTTCAGTAAGAAGAGAGCATCGCAGGAGAAGAAGAAGGATAAGGATAAGGATCCAGATGCGGATTCTAAGAAAGCGGGCAGTAAGAAAGACGATAAGAAAAAACCCGATAAACGTAATTGATGCAATGAAAATTTAACACTGGTATATAAATATTATTAATGTTATTTAGTTTCGAGATCATCACGCCAGGACGATTACACAGTTTATCCACCACCGGAAAACCCAGCATTTTGGGGCGATTTCGGTTGCATGTTTCGTCACTTTGCTGCTCTACACATCTACCTACGTCCCACCCAATTTCTCACATCGATTCACATCACCGATCTGGAGGAATTGGGACCGTCCAAGTCGAAGGATCATCCGCACGAGAAACACGTCACTCTAACAACGCCGACGCAGCGCATTGAAAAGCGTGTTGTGTGGCCACGCGAACTTGCCCAAACGCGTAACGACGCTTTATACATGTTTATCGACACGATGGACTACAAGTTCATCTTGCTCAATATGGCGCAGGAGGGAAATCGAGAGTTTCTGCAGAGCAAATCCGATGACTTCACCTACGAAATAGCCGATCGAATTCAGACTAATGTCATCGTTGAGAGGTACAATTGGCAGAATGATGAGGTAGGTGAAACGGTTGTTTGTTTGAGCACGTACGGAAATCGATCGATTTTGGTACACGAACCGCCTGGCCGATCAGTGATGCGCTTGTGGATACACGCACCTGTATCCTATTCGATTATAGTGCTTGGCGATGGCCCAATATTCATCGATACCAAGGAGAAGATACTTGAATTGATGCAGTATGAATCGCAGGCGCTGATACAAACCTGCTACAATATCGGGAGCAATTTTGGTAAATTAGTGGGGGGCTTTGGTATGACAAACTACTGCTATCGGCTGCAAGATTTTTACGCCAGTTACAAACCCACTGCGGCCCCAATTACCAAAAAAGAATCAAATATTTTACACGAGGTGTTTATGAGCGAATTAGCCAGGCATGTAAAGGATCGCGTCAATTCTAATCGCGATATCATGTATGCGATGCGCGTTCTTTTTCTAAATCCATCGCTAGATTTGAAGAATACGCTAGGTAAGGCATTCAATCCGCTGTATATGAAGCAGCAGATAATCGATGAGGCGCGCGACCATATTAATGTCGATATATCGAATTCGATGCAGGATGTCACCTCATCATTGGAGGAATCGATCGAATGGTATAAACAGCGCCAGATGAGCGCTGTCACTCTACAGTCATTTTTTCGCATGATCTACATGCAGAAGATTAAAGGCTATCATGTGATTGAGAATCCAAAATTTCCGAAAATCTTCGAAGCTTTAAAGAAGCTGTACCGCGATGTATTTTACATTGATGCGCGGCCGGATTTTATCGGCGAAATTTTGCGCAAGGTTGTCTTTGACAATCCCAGAACGGCAGGTTTGGTGAAAAAGTACGACTTTTATAGTGATCTACAAAATGTTATTAATCTGCAATGCTTTACTGGTCACACAAAGGCATCAAAAGAAAGTTGGATTCCAATTGGACGTTATGTATTTTTCATCGACTCACCGATACCTGAATTGGTTCATATTTGTTTGTTTACGAATGTCACCCACTACGTTTTGAGGGTGTTTAATAATGATACCAATCAAGAGATGGATCGTATGGTGAATACGGTGAGTACACTAACTTACACGATTAATTCTTGTGGATACACCGTCTTGGGCTATGGATGGACATCGCGCTACCAAGACAACGTACACTGGAAGTTTTCTTTTCTTACCCTGCGTAAACGGATTCGAAGTTTGGTAATCATACCAAATAAAGCATTACTGATGCAGGAGCTGTCCGATTTTTATAAGCCGAACGTTACGAATTTGATTTGTCGCTGTATTGTATCCGTACCAACAGATGTAGCCGCTTCGTTTCGCTTGTATTGTAGCTCATTAACCGTACAATTGAAGCTACAATACTGCGATGCTTTTGGACGTGTTTGCGGTTCGAAATCGGGTGTCGGTAGTATCATTCTACCGGTGGCGTCGTTCAAGCAACATGTCATGCTGCGACGCGAAACTAGTTATAATGTATTGAAGCAGCGACAGTTTATACGTCCGCATTCGCGCAGCAAACGCAAATCGGATCGTTCGAGCGTCACATCGGCGACGTACTCATCGTCGAAACGCACGCGTAACGCATCGTCCGCCTCGCTGATTCCGAGCACATCGCGAAGCAATGAAGATTTTTGCACAATGTATCTGGTCGAAGGGTTTGTGCTAAATAATTCATGGCCGCTGACGATGTTGGAATGGAATATGGTCGATGAGGTGAAGAAGCGTAATTTGTTTTCGCATGAACGTATTCCTCCAAGGTATGTAATGGGAATACTATACTTTTTCCACTTTTTGAAATACTATTAGCATTCTTACATCATAGCTTATTACCTATCTACCTCTTTCAATCATTTTAGTAAATAAAAATTCATTTGATGTTCTCTGATTGGTTCTTCGCAGTGAATTTTGAATTCATATTACTCTCTTCTTCACAAAAAATTGTCGAATAAAGTTTCTTATAATTCAATAGATGTAGAAAATAATTTTCATACTTAAGCTGTTACTAATCAATTGATTCATTTTCCGTAGAACGCCGGGAAAGATGTCGCGAAGAAGTTCGTACAGCGACCGACGCCCATCCGAACCGTTCGCCCAATTCACCAGTCCGGTGTGGTGTCTGCAAATGGTGTACGATCAAAGCGATCCGATTACGATTAACATCGATCGGCGGCGCGACGATGAAATTAAGGCGATCAAGAAGAAGTGGTACGATGAGGAGCCCGGTCGCTATGAAAAATCGAAGGAATTAAGGTCTGTTTACCCCGCCACACTCATTGCTTTCTTTCTTGCGCGCTTATAAATATAATATAAAATAAATTCCTCGCATTGTTTTGTTACTGCGCGCGCCAATTTTAATTCAAACACATTATACGATAATGGTTATTAATCTACTACTCAGCGTTGAAACGGTTTTTATATATATATATTCGAGAAGGGGGCACGTTCTTGGAATTTCATCGCACAAATGGATACGAATAATGATAATAAAAGTTTATTTTATTTTTATATGTTTAGTGCACACAACACACTCACACTAGTACACACACACACGCTGGGTGAGCATTTTGATTGATTCGTATCATAAAACAGTGCAAGGACGTTTACGTTTTTATTTTTATGCTTTTTTGCAATTAACTTAACCCAAACATGTCAAAATAATGTCGATCAAAAAAAAGGGCTGGCTTTAATACATGTTACTTTTCTCACACTCGAGTTCGCTTAATGTGTAATTAAATTGTGCACTTTTTTTTATTGGAAAAATGTTAACAAATTAAGGAATTTGTGCTTGATTTTTATTGATTCGTATCGCAAGACATTGTTGAAAGTTATTTTTATGCTATTTACTATTAAATTAAGTCAATGTATCAAAATAATATTGATGGATTTGATGGAAATTAAAGTATTAGAAATATTTTAATTGATTTCTTATCTAAAAATCTTAACAAATTGAAGAATTTTTTTGTTGAATGTTATTTTTATGGTGTTTGCTATTATTTTAACATAATATATCAAATTTGTATTGATGAATTGAAAGAAATTTGCAGTATGTGAAAAATTTTAATTGATTTGTTATAATAAAACAATGCTAAAACATTATTTTTAGTCGCTGCAATGAAATAGGAATGAAAGTAATCTAACTGACATTACCCAAAATAATATCGATAAAGTAGAACGCTTTTTTTTAGTATAGGTATCTCACTCTACCTGACTCAGAATATAAGTTACTCAACACGTTTTATTAAAAAAATGACAGAATAAAGTATCAACGTGAATTTTAAGATATACTAAATTTGTATTGATGGATTTGAAAGAAATTAAAGTATGTGAAAGGTTTCAATTAAGTTCCTATCATAAAACAATGTAAAATATTTTTAGCTGCTGCAATGAAACTAACTTCAATGTAATATCGATAAGGTAGAACGCTTTTTTAGTATCTCTATCTCACTCTAACCTTACTCAGCATGCAATGTACTCATCATGTTCTATTCTCCAAAAAATTTTGACAGAATGAAGTATTTGCGTGAGACGTACATTCAGCCCAAGAAAAGTGAACGTAACATCGAGAGAAAAACACGTACATTATCATCGGTGAGATCGCGACAGTCATCGCTGACGCGCGGTAATAGTTTTCCTCTATTTGATATACGCGAAGACGACGATCGGTCGGAATCGTTTGATGAGGCATTGAGTGCGACGAAACTGACAACGGAACCGGGTCGTGAGTCTGAAATTCAACGCACCCTAGTCCGTCCGATGTCGCAGGATAAAATTCTGCCGCCGTTGAGGTATGAAGCGTATGCATTTAGTAGGAGCGATTCCAGCTCGAGTTTGTCTTCAACCTCATCAACATTGCCGGATTTCTCGCAGGGGTATGTTAATAACAGTTCAATATTTGCGGTGTAATGATGTATTTTATATATACATTGCAGACGTGTCAAACGCCCGGCGGATGAGAAACGTGACGCATCGCAGATGATTAGTGCGATCGAGAATGCAGCCGATTCACATTGGAAAAATAGACGATCGATGGGCGATTGGTTGCGTGGTCGCATCGATGAAAATCTCATGATGGAGAATTGGTTTACAGGTTAGTTAGATAGCAATCACGTTTTGATTATAATACAAAAGGTGTAAATTGTGTGTAGAGATCAGAGATGAAACGGCAAACATGATGATCGATGCGTACAAATTACGTGCAAAGTTTATCGACATGACGATTGAGAAGATGCAAATGCAAGCGGCCGCAATGAAGGCGGCGGCAAAGGCAGGAGATCCGATGATCGCTTCACCAGCGAAACATGGACATCATAAATGACATTTTGGTGGTAATTTAGTTACTACATGGCGGAAAATTTGACAGATGATTAATTAATCAAGATGGCCGATTGTTGTGTGGTGGTTTTCAAGGCTCAATTAGGAAATATTAACTCACAATAATTATTTTACTCTCTCTCACGGAAATAAGTAATAAGTTAATTAGTCGAAGCTTTGCTGTGTGTGTGTCTGTACTTACAAATGCGTATTGAAAAAGAAGCCGGTACGTTTCCTTTTTATTTTTGTATTTTTCATTCTTTACTACTATGACTATCTATCCACCATATATTCTTTTTGTATTTATCTATCTATTAATAATGTCTGTGATTACTTTTATGCACGGTGAGAACGCATAAATGCCTTCCCGTCGTAGTCGTAGTCGTCCCTATATACTATACTACACAGTCTATAAGTAAATAAAAAAAGCACACGGCATATAATATTGATAGCAGGCAGCCAATGCATGGATGGAATGTATCGGAGTGGAAGTCCGTCGATTATGGCAAGAAATATTGGATTTTCGTTAAGCCTAACCAAACACTATGATGGAATTTTGTCCGCCGTACCGTGCCGTGGGGTGGGTTGGCTTGTCGGTGGTGTGGTGGTGGTGGGTTATGATTAAATCGAAGCGATATTTCGAGTGGGTTTATACTTGCCGCTGCGAAAACTTTTATTACGATTAGCATTATTGTTTTGTTGCTGTGTTGTTCTTGTTGTTGTTGCCTCTCTCGTACAATATAATAAATCACAGCAACACACTTTACTTGCCCCGTCCAGTCATATTTTAATAATAATTGATTGTCGTTGTTGATAAATTTACAAAGTTTCCAATCTAATAAATCTATTCTATTTGATCATTTTTAATTATGATTGAATCGAATTGAATTGGATTAAATTAAAACAACATGTGATGCTGGGCGGGTTTTGTGAAATTTTGTTTAATAAGCAAACTGTGCTCGTGCGCCGTCGTTTTTATATTAATCGGCAACTTTATGAATTAGTAAAATTTCTAATTAAAACTTTTACCATGTTCTAAATGCAAAGTTTTATTAAAATATCATATTGTGCAAACAAATATTTTTATTACTGCACCATTATCGATGTGATGGTGTAATGCTGGCGTTTTTTTTTGTTGCTTTTTTTTTCGTTTTTGTTTGATGAAAATTTAATCGAGGACGGTTTAATTTACGCCGCAATGCTTTATTAACGTAGTTGTTGCGGCCGTACAATAACATTATACACGCTGGTTGTGTGTTGTTTTATGTGCGACAAGGGTCAGCGCTAAGTGTATCATTAGAGGGAGGCGGACGAATTAACACATTTTCACATGTAAATTGCGTGCATTTAACATCATGATGATTGCGTTGTTGCCTCTTTATTTTTTAAGAGATTAGATGATTGTTATGGCTCTCTGCCTATTAACATCGGCTTATGGATTTCTTCTCTATTAATAATGAAATGGCGGCAATGATCATTAGTTGGATGATTTTGCATTGAAATTGTTTATTGTTCAACGTTGTGTTGTCGGCATTTATAAAATAACATTACTTTTTGTTTAAATCGATAAGCGCGTTGCTGCTGCTGCTGCTGCTTTTGCTACATAACAATGATTGCCACGAATGAACTTTTTGGTTTCGCTAAAATGCGATAAACCCACACATTCACGTATATCTACCTACCTAACATACAAAAAAATAGGGGAGAATAAATTGCAGTCGGGTATCCCAAAAAAGCTAATAATTAAAGCTGTGTGTGTGTGTGTGTGTGTGCTTTTTACAAAGCCAGCACTATACTGCTGTACTCCTACTAATCCTCATCCCCGAAATATCTTCATCTATTTTATGTGTTTTTCTTCTGCATAATCGTAAAACTTAATTCTTGCGCGTTCTATTTTTAGACTGAAAAATCTGTTTTGTTGCAGACAATTCCCACGATGTCGTCGTCGTCGTCGTCTAACATTAAATCGATTCCTCGGTCGCCGAAAATATAAGGTAGGCCAATAATACAGTACTTGATTTGATTTGATATTCCTAATTACGCACGTTTTGCACAACATTCCACGCATGGCTATGCAAATTGTGTGTAAGTGTGTGTGTGTGTGCACTTCTCTGCGCGATTGAAAATTGATTGTTTGCCACATACCAATCGCAATTTGCGTTTTTGATTTGCATAAGCAGGAAGAAATCTTGTGCGCGCCGCGCTACTCTTATTATAAATATTAATACGAGCAAAACGTTTGATAAAAAAATGAAGAAGTAGAGTTGAAGTCGTATCACAAATACGGTAAATCAAGATTTTATCGCGCGCGCTGGGGAAATTTACATATTTTATTATAACAAATTGATTGCATAGAAATGATATTTGCGTTCGGTTTGATGCAACGAATTCCATCACAAATACACAAAATTGTTGTGATTAATTATAATTTTTTTTAACCACCTTAACTTAATGTATAATATTAGATAAGATTAGGGTTGCCAACCTTCCTCTTTAATTACAAAGTCCTCCAACCTCCCCAATATAGAATTGTCATTCTTTTTTATATTTGTACTTAATTTTAACAAAAATTCTTTACGTTCTTTGATGTATTTCATTGTCGTTTGTAATATATTTAATAATTATGAATATTTTTAAAGCATTGCGACCATTTCTCGAAAGAAAGATCCAAAAGTTTCTTTTATAACCATTTGATCTCTTTACTAATAAATATCTAACTGTATTTTTACACTTATTCAACGTTTCCAAGAAAATTATGCATAGTTCACTTAATAACTACAAAATTGTCTAAATTTGTATTTAAAAAAATGGTTTGTTTTGTCTCTTTTTACAAAAAATACAGTTTGTAACTCTAGTTCAGATCCATTTGCTTAATGTGAAATGAAATAATGTATTGTAAATAAATATTGTGTTGCAATCTGCGTTTGGGTGGGTTGTCAACCGTCCTCTTTTTGGAAGGACAGTCCTTTTTTTGATTACAAAGTCATCCTATTCTTTATGTCCTTGGATGTATTTCCATGTCATTTCTAATATACTTAAAAATTTTGAATATTTTTAAAGCATTTTGCAGTCATTTCGCGGGTCCAAAGGTTCCATTTATTACCACTTTGCTCGTTTACTAAATTACTTTCCTATAGATACCTAACACTTATTCGATGTTTCCAAGAAAATTATGCATAGTTTACTTAATATCTACCAAATTGTCTAAATTTGTATGAAAAAAAAAAACCGTTTTGTTCTCCTTTATAAAAGAATCCAGTTGGCAAACCCTAGTCAAGATCCATTTTCTTATTGTGGAATGAAATAATACATTATATATAAACATTGTGTTGCAATCTGCTTTTTTGAAATACATAATGTGTTTGGTGCCCAATTGAGCGAGTAATGAATAAATTTTCTATCGCGTTAACATTTTCTAAATCGAGCATTAATTTTTAAACAGCGCTTTTGCTCTCTGTGTTCATTCGCTCGCTGCTTGTTCGCTTTTCTTATCAATATTTCGCCATACGCGCTTCTCGCACACACATATATATAATACATACAAGACGGCAAGACATCAATCATTTGAAGAATATTGGAAACGATACGTGTTGTTGTGTGTGCATGGCATCAATCAGCCGACGACGACACACTTATTAAAGCTACATATACTCATTTTTTTGTACTAAATGAACGAACGAACGAGATTAATTGAGATGCACTTTCACATTATTATAGGTATTTAGAGTGCGTATTAACGGTGGTGCGAATTTGCGCATAATTTTGCATTAATTTTCTATCAAACCAGCAACTATTTTTTCTGCAGATGGATGATGTGTTTGCTACATCATCAAGTCGATGTCATTTTGAATTTTTCAATGTTTAATGTTTCGTGGAAGTTATAAAATCGGTTTTATTGGTGATAAAATTACATGTTGAAATTGTTAGATTATTTAACGATTTTTTCTCTTTGCTTCTCTCTGGCGAAATGTGCTAATGCGTTTCTGCGATAAGAGCAGCAAGACGGGAAAGAGAAAAAGTTTATATGCCTGAATTGCGATGGTGGTGGTTGGTTGGTTGGTTGGAGTGCGATCGGACGATAAGCGAAAATTAAGTTTTTTCCACACCTTACATACAAAAAAATTGATTTATTATATTTATACTGGTTGTTACAAAAAAGAAATACAAAAATTTACAATTCAACAACATTGTTGTATGCTGTGTGGTGGAATTTGTTGCTTTTTAATTAAAAAATGTCATGGAATGATGCATCAAACAGGAAAAAATTTAATGTTAGGCAATATAAACAGCAGCAAGCAGCAGCAGCACAGCAATAATATTTTGATAAAAAAAATGTTTATTTATCCAATGGCTGCAAAATGAAATCATGTGTGTCGTCGCCGTCTTTTTTTCATCATTTTGTTTGCTTTTCGCTGCGAGGAAGCGTCATGTCATTATTACGACCATTATGATTTTTTTCCTGATTAATAATGCAAGAATTAACAGTTCGTTAAAATAATTTATGCGGAGGAAATAAAATTGTTTGCGTTGAAAGGAAAATGAACGTTACATCACCGCCCAAAAAGAGTGTTTTTTTGCACCGTACATACTTTAGATTTTATGCAAACAATTTAAATATATATTATATATGTATTTGTATCGGGTATCTATGTATGGTTGTATATAAAATAACATTATATAGAGTGAGTGCGGATGGCATTTGCAAGGTCGTTTGGTCAACGTCCTGCAATTACTATTATAAAAGAAAAATATTCACTCACTCACATTTTACTCTTCCACTTCTTTGCCTTCTTCCACACAAACGCCTTTTTCTCACAAGCTAAAAAGCATTTTTCTATTTATTTTTGTTGTTCGTGCTGCGGCAGCAACAGCAACATCAGCAGCAGCAGCAACGGCAGCGCACATACATACATACATCCACACACACATACATACATTTTTTCAAAACGTTAGTTGCTGCTTGGATTTGCTTTTACCGCTTCATCGTTGGTTGGTATATTGATGCAACCGATTTTTTTCTTCTTCTTCTTCTTTGCAACAACACAAACGCATTCAACAACGGCAGCGTATTCAAATTGCAATTGATGCGCTTTTGTTTTATTACACAAACCGCAGAAAATGAAATGCAATTGTTTTTTGTTTGTTTGTTTGTTTGTTACTGTGCGTTGATTTGATATTCCCTCATCTCTATAAATACATTTATTATTAAATAAAGCAATAAAGGAATGAAATCGTCGTTTGTGTCGAAATTTCTCGATAAATCGTGTGTGAGATTGCGTTTTTGAGTTCATCGTCTGGTAGAATGCAAAAAAAAATTGCGAATGCATAGTAGTAACAACATGCCATTTAGTGTATTACTGGATTTTTTTTCTATTTTATTTTTGCAAACTTAAATTAGTGCTGGCTGTAGCAAAATTGTTCTTATTTAGTTTAAAATTGCCCAAAATTTGCTTGGCGTAATATTTATTGATTTTCGGCATTTTCCAATATAGATTTTAAAGATTTTTATCAAACTTATAAAAAATCAATACAAAATTTGATTGAAAATTGCGAAAAATTGGAAAGAAACATTCCTACTACTTTCTTTGCTGATTTTCGGCATTTTTCTTCAACGGTTTTAAAGATTTTTATCAAAATTATGCGATAATCACTGTCCTTGCATTTTCGATCACTATTGATGTAAATCAATAATAAATTTGATTGAAAATGAAAAGAATTTATTTTTTTTGTTTACGGTTGTTTTTAATCTTAAAATATTTTTATAATCGTTGGACACATTTTTTATTAGTGCAAAGTTTGTTGTCATTTGATGTACTTGATTTTGTTTTCCCATTTGTCGTTGCAAACTTGAATTTGTTCTGGTTGTAATGACACCAAAGGAATTTATAGTTTGCGATAAAAATTGTTCTTACATAGATTAAAATGGTCAAAAATGTGCTCAATATGGGAAAGCTAATCATAGTAATAATTATTTTTTTGTTGGTGTTAGATATTTTTATAATCGTTAGAGGCATTTTTTTAATGGCATTTAGTGTACTTGATTCTGTTTTTCCATTTCTCGTTGCAAACTTGAATTGGTGCACCAAAGAAATTTATCCTTTGCGATAAACATTGTTCTTACATAGTTTAAATTACTCAAAAATTTGTTTAGCATAACAAAAGTAATCAAATTCACTAATAATAAATCTTCTTGTTGGCATTTTTTAATCGTTAAATATATTTTTATAATTGTTGGACGCATTTTTGTATTGCCACAAGTTTATTGCCATTTAGTGTACTTGATTTTTATTTTCCAATTCTCGTTGCAAACTCGAATTGGTGCTGGTTATGTTGACACCAAAGAAATTTATCGTTTGCGATAAAGAGTGTTACACTATTACATAGTTCTGATCAGCCAAAGGTTTGTTAAATATGAAAAAACTCACTCAGCACATTAAAAAATCGTGTTTTTAAATCATTTTTCAGCTAAAGAAATTGATGGTTTTCATTAAAGATCAACCAAATATTTTTCCAACTACGAAAATATTAATCAAACGACTTGAAAAAATTTCGTTGGCATTTTTTAATTTTTTTATAATGGTTGGACATTATTTTCAGTCGCTGAGTGCTTTCATACTAACGTGGACATTTTTTTGTTATTTAATGTTCTCTAACCATTGCGTGTTTTTGTTTGTTTTAAATTGAACAATTTAAAGTAAAACAAACAAATAATTTATTAATGTTATTAAAGTTTTCCGTTTTGGATTATTACATTACATTCTCTACCATTCGCAATTTTAATATAAATATCGTATTAAATTGATACACGCGCGTTGAAATAAATAAAATAATAAAAAAATACAAGAAAAAAAAACCTAATAAAATTCAATTATGTTGATGCAAAAATACAATTTCTAAATGTAAATTTCTTCATTTTCATAAAGTAACAACACACAACAGCGCAACGAACCAACAAAACAACAACAATAAAAGTGAATTTGTTTTCGTATTGTTGTTGTTTGTTGATGGTGGTGGTGTGTAGTATAGCAAAAAGGCAAAAAACGATCAAGACAGCAACAAACAACAACAACAACAACGGCAACGGCTCACCGCCGCAAAAAGCGAAAAACGTTCTTGTGCAACATCGAAGGTAAAGAAGAAAAAAAATATAATCACGTTCATTCTCTTTATTCATCATCATCATCATAGTGTGCATATTTGCGATAAAATTGAGAGCATAATAGTGCACGTCGTCTATTATTGCATTATTGCAAAATTATTGTTAAAATACCCATAGAGAAGAGAATAATACAACACGAACAGAACGCTACGGTATAGAGAGAAAATACGGCTAAAAACTTGCAAACTGCGTTCGTCCGTTCCTTCATCCATCCATCGCATCCATCCATCCTCCCTTTGCATGCCGCGCGCGCGCTCGTCCGTTCGCTCGCATCTCTCGTCGATCATCTTCCTCCTTCAAACAATCGTGAACAGAGCCAGGAACGCCAGCGCACACAAACGTGAAATTATTTTTTTGTTTACTATATACGGGACGTTCGCAAACAATTTCCTCTCTTCGCCAAACAAGAAAAAATAGATAAATATAAAACTATATAAAGGGTATGCTTGGTTGCCTATACAAAATTGCGCAACGTATGTACAATACATAGTCGTTTTTTTATTTATTTGTTTGCTTAATCATGATTGGAATGTCCATGTATGTTTAGTTGCCTATACAAAATAAAAGAGCAAAAAGGATAAAAGGAGCGAGTCGAGTGTGTGTTGTTCGACGAAACCTTAGACGAGCTAAATAATAAGCTTTTACGCCGTTCGCAATGTCTATGATCAGCGAAATTAATTATGATATTGTAATACAATGTAATCGGAAGGTAATTTCGCTCCTCGTACTTGTGTATGTAGTTGTGTTGTTGCATTGTAGTAACATTGTAAAGCTCCGGCGATATCTATGCAATTAAAATCCGATGCGCGCGTAATGATTACGCGGCGTTAAATATAATGAGCAGCGGCGCGATAAAAATTACAACAACAACAACTTATTATTTATATTATTATACATTGACACTGCATATTTTAGTTTAGTGAAGAGATTTATTCATTTATGGATATATAAATTGTTTGCGAGAAAAACGGTGTCAAAATTTTTGTTTGCCTAACGGTTGGAACCCGCAAGGAATATGCGTTTGAAATTAACACCGAACGTCGTTCTACCTCTAATTAGCTGTGTTTTATTTTATCGTTGGTGTTTTTTTGTTGGGGGGATAAAACCGCGGTGTAGTATGCGAATGGTATGCAACCGAAACCACGCGCAATGGAATATACCGTTCGTTGCAAGTTTTTTTATTTTTAGTTATTTATTTATCTATATATACTATATATAATAAAAACGAATCGCCGTCGATTATGATGATTATCATCATTTATTAAGCAGAGAAAATAAAAGCAAAAAAAAGCAAGGAAAATATGCCTTCTCGGTCTTCTTCTTCTTCTTGCTTCTTTCTACCATCCAAGACAGGATGCCGATGCGCTGATGATGTAATTGCTCTCGATCTAATTACATTAATCATTTCGCATTTCGTTCCCTCCTTAATACACCATCGTCATCCTGATCGTTTTGCTCCTTTTTTTTTCAAATCAAGATCTATCAGCAATGATGATAATGATAATGACGATCGTATGGATTTTTGTTAATACTGCTCGGTTTTCAAACGACGCAACCACACACAAAAAGCAACGTGAATTATGAGGTTTGTCATTATTAGTGCAAGCAGACGAGGCAAAAACCCATGACAAATTGTTTCAAAATTTATGGTAAATGATTTTTCATATTCGCCTCATCAAAATTTTTCATTTGTAATGTGTGTAAATGTGTGTGTGTGTGTGTGTGTGGTTGCATACCATTTCATACATTGATAATTAATGTAAATAGTCGTTGCTATTACATGGAATTGAATTAAAATGGGGCGCTCGCATTTTTTTAATGAATAAATTATACGCTCCCGTGCCCAGCGCGACGACGATGTCGACGACGGCCGGTCGGTCGGATTGAAAAATTCCATTCCTCACAATTGAAAAAAGTTGTAACATTTGCCGCCATCTGTGTTGTCACGTAATTTCATCCCTCCGAATGCAACAATATTATTTATATTGGGTAAATTGGAAACACAATTGGGTAATTAAGTTATGACAGTGCGCTTTTTTCCCTATTCATAAATAAATTGATAATTTGCATACAGTACACAATAGATTTGATTACAAATAATTAATTATTGTTTTTAGTTTATTACGCGTATAAATTATGTGCGTGCTGTTGGTTTTTTCCTTTTTGATCATAATTTTTGAAAATGCGTAAATGACAATAATAATTAATTTTCAGTGTAAATTTTGTTAAGAAAGTATAAAATTGTAAAAAGATTGTGCAAATTGCGATTTCATTCTAGTGTCAAATTTAAATCTAATTAACACTTTATTTTGATAATTAAATTTAAGAAACGCATAAGTGGTAATATTACGAAATAATTAAAAAAAAGATTTATTTTTGCGAGAATTACCCGGCAATTATATTTTATTTATGTCTTGCAAAATATGTGACTTTAATTACTATTAATAAATTTAATAAATATGAACTTTTGAATAAATTAATTTCAAACTCAGATTAGATTATAATTCATTTTCATTGCAAATTTTGATAAGAAAATCCACGACTTTGAATCTAAATTCTAAATTTCTAAAAAAAGCAAAAGATTACATTCAAATCTAGTTAATATTCAATTTTGGTAAGAGAATCCAAGATTGTATTTCCTCCAATTTCTAATTTCTAGAAATAAAAATTTTTGCAAATGATAAACGTTCTCTTACAATTACTGTTTTTGAATTCCAATGAATGAACTTTGCCCAAAGACAAATCGTAAACATTTTTTGCTATAACTACGTCTATATTTTATAACAAATTAATTTTTAATTTTATATTTTGGAATTTGAATGAAACAATCTAGTATTTTCAATTCCAAAGTGTAGCAAAGTGAAAAATTTTGCAAATTTAATTCGATAAAAGAAAACAAATTATGTATTTAAATTCCAACGATTTAATTTTTTTTTGGTTGGCGCGACGACGATACGAACATTTGAATATTTATAGTCAGTTAAAATAAAACGCACAATCATTCGAAACAACGACAAACCGCTCATTTAATATGCAAATAGCAAACAACAATTAACAAAACAATATATGTAGAAAATATATATCTATATATATATATATATATATAGGAAATAGTTTAGTAGAAGAAGAACACGTAAAATGCAACCAGGATCACGATTCCGGGCACCACGTAGTTCTCAATCACGTCCTGGCTCTTTCCCTTCTTTTGCGCATCGTACTCGTCGTCCTCCTTCTTGAGCTCCGTTTTCGTGCGCCATTGCGACGGTGTCACCTCTCCGATTTTGAAACCCTTCCGTCGTTCGAGCGCATCGCTGCTATGTCCGACATTATCAAAGCAAATTGTACCATCCAAACCTGCCGCGTCCATTAGGACCTCCTCGCCGCCGGGATGCTCATGGACGAAGGAGGTGAGATCGTAGACGCCGTTATCAAGCACCACCCATAAACTTTCGTGCGAATTGTGGCCGCGAATCTCTTCCAGATCGTAGTACTTGGTCGTATCACCACTATTTTGCGCCATGATGATGATATGATGATCGTATTAGTGCTGGGTAGCGACTGACGCGCGGCGTTGACGATGACTTGCCTTTATTTCGAAAACGCACGCCTGATTTACATCGCACACCACACAATGCGCGCGTTATTTTTTGTTTTATTAATAATATGGTAAATTATTCAAAGCATTTAGCAGCCGTTTAAAATATATGTTATGTAATTATTTGATTATTAGCTTATTACAACAATTTTATACAAGTATAAATTTAAAAAAAGCAAAGTTACTTTAATAATTGTGTAATATCGGCCATGATCAATTTGGTCAGTTGATAATCCTCCTTGGTCAGGTCTTCGATCACCTGAAAATGATCATGATGTGGAACTTCAATCATATCACACTGCGTCATTTTATTCTTCAAATGTTTCATGAACGCTTTTCCCTGTTGGGTGATCGCCGGTGAATCGTTTTCGGTGACAATAACGCGAAACTTGATATGTTGATATAAGGGACCCGAATTCGCGCCGAATGTGAACGTAATCGGATTGCGCTCCTGCACATCCTCCTCGGTAAACATGAACAACGTCGCGTTGGCTTTCATCTTCAAGAATCGTGTGATATCGTAAATTCCCGAAAACAGATAAACGCATTTGATTGCATCCTGTCTGACGGCGGGCATTTGCGGGTAGCGATGTTGCAGGAAGCATGTAAGCAAATGGGCGCCGCAAGAGTGTCCACTCAAATAGACTCCGCTATCAAAATTTAGAAATTTAGTCATTTGGAAAATTCTAAGATACTTATTTGCTTACGATGAATGATTGTTAACCGCGTAGTCCAACACATAGTCTATAGCAGTGTAGACATCTTCGCAGATATTTTCCAACTTGGCATGCGGCGCCAGACGGTATCCAATAATTGCCGTCTTGATGTTGTGCCGATTGAATTGCTCGGCGACGAAACGACATGTCGTGCGGCCTGGCTTCACCCATAGCCCCCCCGGGACGAATACGAAAATTGGTGCGTCTAAAAATGAATATGATCTCTTGTGTTTTAAAATATTCTCAAATTTTTGGAATTTACTGTAGGCCTATTATTTATTGTGAAATCCATTACTTGAATATCTCTGGTCTTGAATTAATGAGTGTTGTGTGGAAAAGTTGTGGAAAATTATTATGAATCGCTGCAGACATGTTGTTATCATGTCTGGGTTTGAATTACGAGTATGTTGAATGTTTGATTGCGTTTTAGTGTTATTTAAAATGTATCAACATTATTGTGAAATATATTAATTCCATCTCGGGTTCTGAATTGGTATGCAAAAATTATTATGAATTGCTACACGCATGTTCTTATCATCTCGGGTTTTGAATTATGAATGAATGAATTTTTGATTGAATACTAATTAATATTGGGCAGAATGTATCAACATTTTCGGATTTAACTATAGTAATGGTATGTATTGTGAAATGTATGAATTTAATCTTTGGTCTTCTTTTTGCCAAAATTGTTAGAAATAATTACAAAAATATCTTTGGTCGTAAAATGGATGAATGTGTCCTCTGGTCTTTGAATTATCGCTGTGTGGTGTTGTACATTATGCGTATTATTTATTCTGAAATGCATAAATTCAATCTCTGGTCTTAAATTAGTGAGTGTAGTATTGTCTGATTGCGTACAGATGTACAAAAATTGTACAAAATTATTATGAATTACTGCAGACATGTCATGGAATTTTTGATTGAGTACTAATTAATGTTGCGC
>JARJDW010024433.1:0-17723 GCA_030264715.1 Adinopsis sp. GC000173 | reverse complement strand
ATTAACACACTTTTTTGGTTATTTGTTCAATTAGTAATTGGGTAACAATTTATCTTCATCTACCTATAAATATCTGTTATTTGAACAATGCGTCAAAGACAATGGATTAGTCTAGACTGGTCTAAAGGTTGAAAATATGTTTGCCTTGGTCCGCTTTGTCGGGAGAAAGATTAAAACAAAGGGTTTTTTGTATGTTGGGGGTAATGTGACGACGAATCGCCCCATACACGTATACACAGCGCAATCAGATGCTGATAATGGCTTATTCGTGTCGATGATTTAGCGCTTTTAATTAAAACTATACAATAAAATATTGTCTTCGTGCATTTATAGAAATTAATATCAATTCCGTTTTAATAAAGTCCGAAAAGTTTATATTCGCCACAAATTTTATTATTTATTAGATCAATTTAAGAAAATTATTCAACGATTCGCTTAATAAATTCACCTGCGCACATATTAATATTTTATTAAAATAGTAACGTGTAGATTTATTGAACGTTTTTAGCACATTCATTAGCCGAACCCCCATCCAAGTAGCAACATTTTAGGTTAACGGTTAATTAAGAGTAGATACAAGCCGAAGTGAACATTACGGTTTTAGATTTTAAATGCAAATTATAGCAACGTACATAATCCTATGCTAAAACTTAATTCGAAACAACACCAGCATGCGAAACTCTTAAACGGCAACAAAAATGAAGAGACGTCGAGCCATTAAAACTATCCCACACGTGGACGATGCGCGCACATATAAAATAAAATCTGCCGCTTTCATATTATAACACACATACATATATATGCGATTTTTAAAAGGATTTTCGCGTGCAAAATTTACAATGCGTATCAAATTTATCCTTGGACAAAGCCTGATTTACAGCGCGGATTATATCATTTAGCTCTTAGAATTTTATAAATGCATTAAAGTTTATTGCTCTTTCTCCCTCGAATATTTCATATTGTATAATTATTACACTAAATCAACTTTTATATGCGCAGCATTTTGTTTGATATAAAAAGGATTGTACAATATCGTATTTGTTAGTGGCGTGAATCAGATTGAAGAAATCCGACAGCGATTTAATATTACTTGTCAAAAATAGAGTAATCGCATGAAAAATTGTCTTTGCATGCATAAAATTTCACACACGTCACAAAACATCAACAAGCTGTTGTTGTTTGTAACTTCTTGGCAATCGTATCTATCTATATTTTTACAAATTTTATTTCCACTGAACAATTCTTGCAAATTTACAAAACAAATACTGTAGTTATTATAGTATGCACTTAAGCATTCTATTTATTCCATCATTTTTAAAGAAATTTATTATTGCGCATTGAATTAATGAATCCATTAAAGTTTGGAAAAAACGCTGTGATGTGCAAAAGTGCTTTTTAAGTATCGTTTTTTAATAAGTAAATAATACAATTGTGAGACAAAGCTAAATTTAAAATACTATAATGTGACCCAAGAATGCCATCTTAAATATAATAATAGTAACTTATATTATTTTAAACACTATAGCCAGCAAAAAATAAGAACAAAAATGAATCTCTGCAATCGTTAACGTTCCGTAAGATAGTTAATTCAATTAAAATGCTTTGTAATTTAAATTAATGGGTAGTAATCAGTAATTAAAGATTCTGTTTAATAATAAGACTAAAATATTGGCAACCATGTGACGCTTTTTAAGCAACTGATTATTAAGAAACTACTCGTTTTCTTTATGCTTCGATTCTAAGTTGTTGTTAAAATTTAACAAATTTATGAGATGAGAAATAATAATCAAATAAATAGCGATCGTATCTATCTATATTTTTACAAATTTTATTTTCGCTGTATACCTAATTTTTGTAAATTTACAAAACAAATACTGTAGTTATTACAGTATGCACTTAAGCATTCTATTTATATTAACAATTCCATAATTTTTAAAGAAATTTAGTATTGCGCATTGGATTAATGAATCCATTAAAGTTTGCAAAAAACGCTGTGATGTGCAAAAATGCTTTAAAGTATCGTTTTTTAATAAGTAAATAATACATAATAATAATGTGACCCAAGAATGCCATCTTAAATATAATAATAGTTACTTATATTATTTTAACCACTATAGCCTGCAAATATATATGAACAAAAATGAATCTCTGCAATCGTTAACGTTCCGTAAGATAGTTCAATTAAAATGTGTTGTAATTTAAATTAATGGCTAGTAATATGTAATTAAAAATATTGTTTAATAATAAGACTAAAATGTTGGCAATAATGCTGCAATTTTTAAGCAAGCGATGATTAACAAACTTTACTTATTTTCTTCACGTTTCGATTCTAAGTTGTTACTAAATTTAACAAAATTATGAGATAAGAAATAATACCCAAATAGATGGCGATTGTATCTATCTATATTTTTACAAATTTTCTTTCCACTGAACAATTCTTACAAATTTACAAAACAAATACTGTAGTTATTACAGTATGCACTTAAGCATTTTATTTATTTTAACAATTCCATCATTTTTAAAGAAATTTAATATTGCGCATTGGAACAATGAATCCATTAAAGTTGGAAAAAAACGCTGTGATGTGCAAAAGTGCTTTAAAGTATCATTTTTTAATAAGTAAGTAATAGAATTGTGCGACGAAGCTACCTTTTTATGTCTACAACAAAGAAGAGAAAACATTTTACTTTAATAATATTGACATAATAAAACGACATCTGCCTTCCTACTTCTTGTCGAGCGCATCAAAAATAATATTTATTATTTAAATAAAAATATATTAAATATAAATGCTCTTTGCTTTCGTTAATTTAATTGTATAAATTCCAATTTTGTTGTTTATTGTGAAAAAGTAAAATATTCCGTCTATGCTAGAAATGGAATCACGCTATTTTGATGTGGCGAATGTAAATGCAAAATATTTATTATACCAGTTGCATCACTCGTAATTACAATAAAAAATATAATATCGATTTCATATATTTCAAGTACTCGTAAAAATGATTGATGATATAAAAGTTACTTTGCAAGAAAGTGCACGCTTGCTGAGATTTTATATATTTATTATTTGCAAAGCTCGTCGGCTTTTTTTCCTCATCACACGTAAAGAACAAGTTAATTTTGATTTTTCGGTAATTTAATAATCTAATAAAAATTGAATTTGCTTTACATTACGCTTATTTTCTCGTTAAAGCCACTTTTAGGCCTTTGGAAATGCGTAGATCAGACGAAATGGGAATTTGCAATATTAAATGAAGCTTGAGTGAAGTGACACTTGAATTCAAGCTTGTTTGGACTTTAAGGATTACCTTTCATTTTTTTTCATAATATTGTTGACATTGCCAAATTTGTGTAATATGAAGTGGGGTCTAATTATGCAGTTAGCCAAAAAAAAAGAAAAAAATAAGGATAAAAACAGCACTCATAAATTGCTTCCAGAAAGAAAAGCTTATCGTTTATCCAACAAACTCAAGCATTTTTAAAAGTTGTTTGTGACTTTGCATCTAAGATACTACTTTCAAGTTAATGCAAGTATGTGCATACATTGCCAAAAGTAATTTTAAGAAGCGTCTTATCATCATATCAGTCTTGCTGAAATATCGGGAAGCTTGGCATTTTTCAATATTCAATTAAACACAATATAACTTGTCCACAACCCAGTAAACGATTTAGTTGCTCGCAAGCGTTTAAATACGTATTTACACAGAATTTAAATTAACTTGCAATTGACTAACTAATCTACATCAATCAAATTAAGTGCATATACGTTTCAGAACTAATTTAATTTTTTATTATTAATCTATATGGGTAATTCTATCTTTATAGTGTATCCGCAGCCTAATGAAGTGTATAATTTGTCGGTGCAGTATAAACAATTTTCATGGTTGCTATTTAAAGAACATTAATTAAATTTTACCGAGCTTAATGTTATACCTATAATATTGCTGATTAAAATGATTTTTGTTGAATTAAAATTAATTACGTTTAATAGAAATCAGCCATTTAAACCAATGCCCTAATTTAACGTAACTGCGCAAATATAATTTCAATATCAAAAATAAAAACTAATATACACATTAGTTAACTATAAAAATTAATTATAAAAATATATAATAGTTTATAGATTTATTTTAAGATCATAAACGTTTCGTAAAATTTTAATGTCTGCTTTGAAGATGTTTATGACAAAGGTGAAGCATAAATACCATTTTTATTCCAATTTTTATCGTTTACGGAATAATTAAATGTTAGAAGCACAATTCTAAGGAATTCTATGCAGATTTCAAATATAGCAATTTACGACGAATATACGTACCTATATTAAAAAAAATAGAGTATTTATATATAATATTATATATTATTATAACAATATGCCTTTGATCTTTTATTATTGGATTCTTTACAAAGAAATATTATTATTTTTCATGATTATTTTGCTTTTATTGCCTCTAAATTTTAAAATATAGTAAAATATTTCTATTGCCATCAGAATATTCCTATATTGTAGAAAATTAAAAATCGACAAGAAGCAATGTGAGATGCATCTATCACCTTTTATATTCGTAAGTTACATTTTTATTATTTACTATTATAACAGCGATTTTCAATCTGCGCGCTTCCCTTGCGGCGTAATAACAGTAGTACGACCGCGAGAATAGCAAAATAAAATGTTAAAAAGAAAGCAATACAAAATAAAGAGATACGATTGACATTTACAGTGAAATATAATACACTTATAAATAAGATTATAGCAGAAATTTACTATTTACGCGAAGTGAACATCCATTGATAGGAGGGGGCACGATAAAAATTGTTATTGAAAAGGGCGCTTGAAAGGTTGAACATCTCTAAAGTAAAATATTGTTCTTGTCAAACACATAAAACGTATGTGTAGTTAGCAACTCATTTGCCAGCAACCGATTTATGATGTATCTCAGCAACTCTCTGGGTGCTGTTACCAGACGGCTGTGAAGTTACCCACTGTTTCTCCAGCCACTGTTTAAAAAAAAGCCAAATTCAAATTCTCATATCTCTGTAACTATTAATGCTAAAAACATCTTTAAAAAAGCTTTTATAAAGCATATCTTAAACTACTATGGCCGCCTACTTTCAACTGAATCGGACTGTTATCAGTGTTGTTATCATTTTTTTTATCAAAACAATTGTTTTATGCATAATTTTTTTAAAAATTAGCTATATTAATAAAAGTAGCATCAAATGGTCAGAAATTGATTATACATTGCTATTCCATAGGTATTTGTCTATGGCCGATGCATTTTTTCGAGGAAAATTATAAATTCGATAATTTGATTTTAAAAAACATAAATATATCAAATATAATCTCCATTATCTTCGTTAATAGTTAATATTTTTTATGAACTTTGCACCATTTCGTAGGTAATTAAGCGTACTTTACCATGTACTATTAGCAACCCAGAGGCCATTCTTAGTTTTCAGAGAAATTAGTTTTAAGTGGTGCTCAAAAAACATTTACTTGTATTTAATAATGCAATACAAATAAGTCCGATAAAATGTGTAATATCTTTGTTAATAATTAATATTTTTTTATGAATTTTGCACCATCTAATAGGTTATTAAACGTACTTTGACATGCACTATTAGCAACCCAGGGGCCATTCTAAGTTTTCAGGTAAATTGAGTGCAAGTTCATTACAATATCACGCAACTTGTAATTCGCAACACTTTCTTAAACGAATGTTGCACCGATGCACATAATTTAAAGCACAAACGATATAAATCATAAAAAAAAACTCGAACCGTAACAGGCATGTAATCAAAACTGAAACATATAGCAGGTGATAATTTAATAAAGCATTATGAAGCATTATTTTCACACCAAGAAAAAAAAGAAACGAATCTAATCTTTTATATGAAATTAAATATAGCGCTGAAGATTGGAGGAATGTAACAAAATAAATAAAACAAACAAACTTAAACACAATTCTCTCGTTTTTCTTCCCATCTTTCATTCCTCCTTAATTAAAAACTTAAAAACCGATTAGATGAAAACCATTCCCCTGTGATTGCTTATGAAGTAATTCTGTTTTTTGCACAAAAAAGCGTCGCTTGTGATTGAAATTAAATTAGAAACTGCACAGAATTGATCCACTATTTATTTTCGCTTAAAATAATAATTTTTATTCGAAATTATTATTCTATCCGCTTTTTTATGTGGGACGTTAATCAATCGTAAATATTTGAGTAGATTTGAAGATTTATTTTTATAAAACATTGTTCTTTTTCTATCGATTTTGTGTTGGCTTTGCCGCATAACAAATTTATTAATCCAATCTGATTATTAAATTCTTCTAATGAAATTAATCACACGCGTATATTTTTTTGTTCAGCAAAATTTGTCCAAAATTGTTAAAGGAAAATTTTTCATCGTTCTATTATAAATCAACGTTGAACATTTCGCTAGTTTATTACGCTTTAAATGAAGTCATTGTTTTATAATTAGGAAACTAATGCGCTTTCAGATAAATGCAAACATAGCGAAATGAATGTTGCATTAAATCATAGAAAATGCATAAATCATTTGCAGTCGGTTACGATTAATGGAACAACAACAAAAAAAGCGCCAACCGAAAATACGATTTCGAGGTCAATCAATAACCACATAAGTTAAATATTAAATTTAAGCTTTGGTAGCTTTGGCAAGATATCCAACCAACGTAATTTTTTCATCACAACTTTGTTGCCTTTGTGATAAGACGGTGAGCTTTTTGCTCATTTAGCTCGGTGAGCTTTGGCATATTAGAAGTTGTAACACCACTTTACCTCCAGGACAACACTCATGCAAACCATTGAATAGTTTCTTTCGAAAAATAAAAAGAAAATGCGACCGCAGCATCAGCTTAAGGCTCTTCACGCCGTTCATCGTTGCATTTATTTTATAACGGTTAAAGTGGTTGATTAAAAATTTAGTAAACGCGCTTTCCAAATACTATTGAAACATTTCCAATGAGAACATTTTCATTTGCAGGTATTTCAATTTTAAACTTCGAGGTGTAAAGAATGAGTTTTGTTAAAAAGTAATTAGCTTTGATTTTGTCGTTGAAACATAGTAATTTTGGAATCAAACAGTGTAGTGAAAATAAAAATACTTTTACGATAATTACTCTGAAGTAATTAAATAGGTAATAACAGTTTTCATTTATTAACCCTCCAAAATTATTATTTCCTTCTTCAGATTAAAGAATTTTATAATAAAGTTTAAAAGCACATTGAAGTAGCTACAATCATTTCAAAAGCAAATATGTTTAGTTGTAGTTTTTTTATGATTTAATATGATTATTTATTGTGAAATATATAGTTTTATAGAAATGATTGATTTTACGCTGATAATTCTGGATGTAAGGAGGTTTTACAGTAAAACACAGTAATTCTTAGTTATAGCCATAGGGTTGGCTATGGTTTTTAGTCATCTTCAGTAGCATCTATTGTTATATAAAAAATTGCAATCATAGTAATACATGGTGAAAACAATATGTCAATAGATAATGGTAAAAAACAAAGATATAGGAAACTTACATTTTGACTGAAAACATGCGTTATGTTTTGCGTTTTTTTTAAACAAATTTCAAAAACTTGGAATCACGTATAGCTTTAACTAAGTAACACTGTGTTTTACTGTAAACCTCCTTCCATCCAAAATTATCGGCGTAAAATCAGTCATTTCTAATCTACATTTAATGGAATGCAAGAAAAAATTCATTCATGTCCATATTTTTTTATATTGCAGTCTAATTATATCAAAATTTTAATGTATTGCAAATATAAACATTTTTACTAATTTATAAATTAAATTATTTCAATTGATTTGTAATAAAATTTTAATGACTTCTTAAAATTCTGCAAAACACAACTGTTGGGTAATGAATTTCTTACAGAGTTAAAGAAAGAGCAAAAGCAAGCCTGTGTAAAATCTAAAACAGATAGCTACAAAATTGAGTTGCCAACTTTTGACACACTACTAATTTTAACAGACTAACTGATTTTCACTAAGGTAATATCAGTAATGTAGATAATATACGTAGATAGTGAACTCGTACAGGTAAAGCTACCTGCTTCCACATTGTTACCTGGGAGTTAACCTCTTTTCGCATCACTCCCAACACCAATTAGCCATATTACATTACACTTTTTTATCCTTTTACATGTAAGTATGGTAATTAGTAACGTGAGGGCAAAAATCTTATGTTAACATTCAAATAACTTGCATAGAATTGTCTTTCCAACGCTCAAATTTGATAATTTGTAGAATATTTTTATACATAAACTGAAAAGGAATATAAATATAATTGAAAGCGTATTTTTGCACATATTAATAAATTTCCATTTTCATGCCTATAATTCAATTAAATTTCTATTAGATATTATTATAACTTTACGCATATATCAACTTTTAATTCATGCTGTCACGGATTTATTAAATTTCGCATTGATGCTCATGTTGTTTATTTATGTTTCATTTTTATATTATTTATGTACAATGTATTACAATAGATATATTTATAAATTTTATTTATTTTCAATTTATAGGTATAGTCATTATTTTAGAATTAATATAAATGTAGAAATTTCTTTTATTTGATTATTTCACGTTTTTAATTATCTAATGTTTAATTATACTTTTAATATCGCAACATTTTTATAAATATACTCGTTTTACATAACTTAAAAATATGATTACAAGTTTATTTTATATTTATAATAAATCATCTATTACGCCTAGATATAAAAATAGGCATCAATTGAATAATGATGAACAAATGATATGTTTAGTCATTATTTTAAAATTAATATCAATGTAGAAATTTCTTTCATAAATTAACTTGACGTTTTTAATTATCTAATGTTTAATTATAATTTTATCATCGCAACATTTTTCTAAATATACTCGTTTCACATAACTTAAAAATATGATTACAAGTTCATTTTATAAATTATCATCGATTACGCTTAGATATAAAAATAGGCATCAGTTGAATAATGATGAACTAATGACTAAAATTTATAAAAATAATTATTAGGTACATAAAATGTTGACGATTTACTTGCAGTAATTTATTGCGCATTTATATTCAAATATTCAATTTAAAAATACGTGCAACTTAATATGTTCCAGTTTAAGTTGCGAAAATAAAATGCAGAAAATGTAAATGTAAAAGTTCCATGCAGTTAACGTAATTATTAATATAAATTGTAAAAGTTAAAAAGAAGAACGTTTCTATGTGAAACTGCATACTTTTTTATAATTCCTAAAATTACGATGGCTTAGCTTTTAATTATGAAACTATTCGCAAATTTTCCATTTCATGTAAAAACGTTGCGCTTCGTTTATAAAAAATTGACTTTAATGTATTTTTCCCGCTCCGAATTGATATTTATTGTGATCAATTATCGTTTAAATGGCATGTCAATTTATTTATAACATTAAATAAATGTGGATTTGTAAAAATGAGCAAAACCATTTGTAAATAAATGTTTTTTCCAGTACTGATTGATTATAAAAAAAATGTTGATGGAGTATTTAATCAATTTAATTGAAATCAAACAATTAAGAGTTAATGTTTAAGCAAAAATTGATATTATTTTTCTGTTAAAATTTTTCAACCAAAAATGAAACGCATTAATTCTGACCAATTGCTTTGATGATTTATGATTTTCACACACATTTCAACAAACACGGTTTAATGTATTTACATTAGATAGAATGAAAATACATTGGGAAATCGTTTATTCCATGATTTAAGAATATATGTCACGTCTAAGTGAAAGCACATAGTAGAATATTAAATTGTAGAGCAACAAATAATGAAAATGCTTTTTTCAAAGAAAGCTTGAAGGGGTCTTTTAATTAATATCATTCTTATTGAGTTAAGAATAGAAGAGATACAGATCACGATTAATAGAAATTCTATAATTGTATTTTATCGATAAAATCTATCAAAAAATTTTAATTATCTTTATTATTAATACCTACAATATAGATAAATAATAGCATTGTTTGGGCAAACATAATTGTTTCTAATTTTCAGAACAATTAAATATTTCGCATGTCATGATAAAAATTCATATAGAAGGGAATATACTTGTAATTTATTACTATAATTGGATATTATTTTCACAACGTAAGTTACTTATACAAAAGAATCAACATAGCAAGCTATTTTATTACCCACATTTTATATTTCACTAGTAGCTATAAAGTTTTATATTTTATTTTCACCTCTCAAATGCACGCTTACAGTTTCCAACATTAATTTATAAACATCTCTAATCGTAAAATTAATGTCATTTTGCTAACATTAAAAATATGTTTTTTGTGAAGTAACTATCTATTATCTATTTTCATCAATTTTAAAGAGGAAATAAGTTTGCATTATTTATACTCAGATATTACAATCTTTAGCAACAGGAATACATATAAGCGATTCAATTTAAATTTAAACTAAGGACCCCGCACAAAACACTGGGATTTTGGACCTCACTGAAATTTTCTGAAATTTTGATATGTTATAGTTTATGACCTTCTGAACAAATATTGCCCCGGTCAAAAAACTTTTAAATGGACAGTTTTTGAGATATAGAGGTTAGAAGTCACCAGCTGTACAAAAGACTAGCGTTTTTGGACCTCACTGAAAAGTTGTGAGATTTTGATATGTTTTTATATGTCCATGACCTCCTAATCAAAAGTCCTCCATGGTACTAAATTTTGAAATGGACAGTTTTCAGATATAGAGCTTAGAAGTCACCAACTGCGCAAAGGTCCAAAATCACTAGTGTTTTGTGCGGGGTCCTTTCTGTGTGTCATTTATTTATTTTGCCATCTGGTCCGGAACGTTACAATCAGATTTTTAAATATAATATATTGTTTAGAACGAACGAGTTTCGGACTTGCATGCGTGCCTTTTGTAGATGCCTTTTTATGGAATTTAAGTAAAAATTTTGACGATCTTGATGTGTATATAGCAATGTAAAAATTTGACATAGTTGAGACCTTACTCTCAAAAATGCCTATTACATTGCATATACCTAGTAGTTACAGTCTGCCTGACAAAATAAAAGATGTACTACAAATCTTTTATCTACGAGGACCGGCGGTTGAGAATCACTACTTTAGAGTATGAGTATATCCTTTTTGGTATATACAATATATACATAGCGAGCGGAGCCCTGTGCAGAGGTTCCATTTAATTTTTTTGTATTATTATCTGTAATTAAATAATCAATTTTTTCAATATACTCATTTGTGTTTTAAATAACTACTCTTTATCTGATTGTTTAATTAATATACTCCTAATTAAAACTACTACATTTGTTTTGTTTCAATAACTTCCGCAAAAAGCCAATTATTCACTAATGATCCATTAGAGAAAAACTTTATTAGTTTGATAAAAAGGTAATAAAAGATATGCTTTTTTGTATATATATAAAGCTAATTTTTTATAGAAAGTTTTCAATATTAAAATGCTTTCAGTCAATGTGAGCACCGGAGGCGTTGGCCTCTACTATTGCCTCCCATTTTTATTAAGTATGTAAATATAAATAATTAACCGACAAAAATTTCTAACTGATTTATTTTTTTAAATACAGATAATAATTGCAAATATAATTATAAAGGTAAGCATTGCAATATTATATTACTCATAATACAAAGCACAAATTTTATTTAAAGACCAGAGTAGTTGGGATAAAGAATATCCAGAATGTGGTGGATTGCAACAAAGTCCGATAGCGATTGATAACCCATCGGTTTTACAACGATACCAGCACTGCAATGAATTTACGTTAGAAAATTTTGACAACAATTTTCAAAATGTTACGATGAAAAATGATGGTCATAAAGGTAAACAATTGATTGATATGCGGACTTGCATTTGAATAATTTGCATTATGTTTTAGTCAGCATAACACTTGACCCTAACGAGCAAATGGTTCCAGCATTGTCCGGAGGCGTGCTGTGGCGAAAATATGAATTCGTAAGACTTGATTTTCATTGGGGAGAAAATGACACTACTGGTACCGAACATCGATACTACAGACGACGGTAATATTTGATAACTAAAGTACTAAAAATTTTGTAACAATATAAAAAATCAACTAAGGTTCGCGATAGAAACTCAGGCAATATTTATGGCTAAAGAATATGGGGAAGACGCGCTTGAATATGACGATGGTACTGTGATTTTTGCAGGACTTTTTATGGTTGGTTTTAATTTGTAGCTTAAAATTCGAATTGCTATAGCATTTAACCTTTCAGGTCGAAAAGTCGGCGACTACTTCATACCTGAGTTCAGTTGTGGAAAATCTACCAAACATAGTAAAAGCGGGAACTGAAACTACAATTGATCAATTACCAGCATTAAAACACTTTATAACTTATTACGCTCCACTCCATGTTACTTACATCGGCTCTCTCACAGAACCTGCCTGTAACGAAGGTGTAAGATGGTTTGTAAGCTTGAACTTACTTGATTGCCTATCAACTGATGTAACTTATTAATTTATTTTTTAATATCAATAGTATTAATTAATTAATTTCAGGCGCCGGCTTTTCATCAACTTAAAGACCATGATGGCAAGAATATAATATCAAATGTGCGCGACATACAACCATTAAATGATCGTCTAGTTCTACTTGGTACATAAAATTTTACGTTGTTTGCAGCAAAGCATAATTTGACTAAAATGTTTTATTACAATATTTGCTAAAGATTATAATGGTTTTAAAGGTATATTTTAAAGTGCAATTTTAATAAACTGGGCAGGTTCAATTAAAAAAATTTATTTGGTTCAACATTTATTATAATGCAAGTGATTTGCTAATTTATCCCATCAATTTATTAAATTGTAACATAATTTATTTTTTCTCAAGTTTACGATTTAAGTAACAAAGTTAACTACTTTCTTAGTGCATATACAAAGCTTTTGTTACAGGTATACGTTGACGCGTGTTTCGATAACTAGAATAATAGTTATAGAATATTGAAAAAAATAAGTACATATGTATGCACTGTATACTGCAAAGAACTCATTATTCGCTCATTATCCATAATTATTATCAAACATAATTTGATAAGAATCGCATTAAGATCGTTTGTGTAGTTACAAAAATATAGCTAATTTTTTATAGAAAGGCTCATATTTAAAAGACTTCCAGCCGATATGAGTGTTGGAAGAGCTGGTCTCTACGATTGCCTTCCAGTTTTATTAAGTATATAAATGTAAATAATTTATACAAGAAAATTACTTACTGAGATATATGTAACTTCAAGCTGCAATATTGTTCGAAATGTAGTTGGTATATATGCAACCAAAGAGGTAGGTAAACACAGAAGTAGTATAAGATAACTTTTGCCAAATTTTATTTGCTTTAAAAAATATATTTGAAATTGAATATTAACCAATTATATATTTGCAACAAAAATAATAAATAAAATGTAAGAAAATATTATTGCTTTTTTATGTAGTCGTATAAATTAATTAAAGCTGGAAATTCTTCGCATCAAGTAGACACAACTTTTCTCAAGTTTATTTTTACAAAAAGATCGCGCATCGATAAGCACACACGCAGATGAATAAAAACTTCGAAAGGTTTAAGCACATCGAGCACAATTTCGGATGCTGAAACATCCCAACTAATTACAAAATTAGACACTCCGCCAAACAATACATTTGTGCCAAGATAATATGTGCGAAATCGACCAGACAACCGTAAATTTACTAAACCAACACCTACAGTTGGAAAATCTCGCTCAGAAAAATCCGGCATGGACGCTGGGCAAATCGAAGTTTGGCGATCGCGGTGTTTTTGCCACGCGTGATATCACCGCCGGTGAGATTGTTTTCATCGACTATCCGATTGTTCTCGGTCCGCGCAACACTTCCGACAATATTTGTGCATCATGTTGGCGAACGATTAGTGAATTTACACAATGTGCGAATAACTGTGGCTTAGCGGCATGCTCGACAGCTTGTTGCAAATCGGAAAAGCACAAGATAGCTTGCAATCAGATAAGTAAATGGAAGACTATTGATATTTGTGGCGATTACACGAAATATTTATTAACACCTGTGAAAACGCTGTGCGTGAATGATTTTCAAAAGGATATCATTCGGTGTTTGGCCGGCTACAATGAGCCGCAGAACATCATCGAGCTGAAGGTGATGAAAAATGATCTTGCACTCAAATTGCCTGAAAATGAAGAAGATTGGATTCGGCGTGTGATCACGGTGATGAATGTAAACGCATTTGAAGTACTTATCGCTGACGATATGCCAACCGCGCGTGGCTTGTACGTGCTGTCCAGCCTCGTCAATCATTCCTGCGCACCGAACCTGATGCACGTCTTCAACGATAAGAAGCAGATGATTGTAAAGGCGACGCGTCATATTAAGGAGGGCGAAGAACTGTTCAACACGTACGTGCGCCTGATATGGGGCACGCTCAGCCGTCGCCAATATCTGATGCGTACGAAGAATTTCGCATGCACTTGCGTACGGTGTGCCGATCGCTGCGAATTCGGAACGTACATGAATGCGATTACGTGCCCTCGATGCGGCAATAATGTGCTTCCAATAAATCCATTAGATAACAATTCGAATTGGCAGTGCGACAATTGCCAACAGCTGTTCACTGCCAATCGGGTACGATTTATTATGAGCGTAATTGCTTCACGGCTGGAGGTTATAAGTCGCGACAACGTTGAAGAGTTGAAACGCTTTTATAGCGGAAATGTTGCAAAGAGCATACCGGAAACGAATCAAATCGTCATTCAACAAAAGTATTTATTGATTTGGATACTAGGCCACAGTAAAGACTATTTACTGCCAGGTAATGCAATCAAACGACGCTTGTTGTCAGGAAGAAATGATTATATCTATTTTTCGCAATGTTTTTATAATATATAAATTTAACCAAACATACACGATAACAAAACTATTCATTACTTTAGGTGCTAGGTCCACAGTAAAGACTATTTACTGCCAGGTGATGCAATCAAACAACGTGCGTTGTCAGGAGGAAATGATCACATTTATTTTCCGCAATGTTTTCATCTAAATTTAAATTCAAACATACACGCTTTTTATATTTATAAATTTTATGTGTATATAATTTTTTTTCAACGTAAGCTGAAACTTAACTACTGTAGAGATTAATTAAATGTGTATGTAAAGCAGATTGGTTATGGATTTTAAAATAGCGCTTCTAAAATTTTACCTGACAAGATATGAGATATAGCTGTGTAAATATAGAAGCACGTGTTGATTTTTGATCTATTTTTCAGATCTATCCGATGAATTATTGGCGCTGAAGGAGCAAAATTGCATTGATATTTTGCACATCATTGAAATGCTTCAATTAGGACAATCGAAAATGCGAGGTTTATTGTTAAAAGAATTGTATCTTTGTCGAAAAGAACGCGATATGCGAGCGGCAAAACTTGATTGTAATCAGAACGAAACATTAATAAAACAAATCATAACAACACCAGAGGTTTGTAGTATTAAATAAAATTATTAATTGTTAATATTTCTTAATTTTAGGAGGATTTAAAGAATGACAGATATAGAGACACTTTGGATGAATCAAATAAAATTCTCAAATGCGATATATTTAGTGTTTAAGTTGAAATACATATACTGCAATTTAAATTATATTGTTTTTCAGTTATATCTTACATTGTGTGTTTATAAATATATGGTTTTTATTGCTTCTATTATTTTATGTATGTATGCAACCATGTATATTCATATGTATTACATATTCCTTTTATATGCTATAGAAAGTATGTATTAATCACCAGCGGCTCGTTGGTCTAGGGGTATGATTTTCGCTTAGGGTGCGAGAGGTCCCGGGTTCAAATCCCGGACGAGCCCACAAGTTTTTTTTTGTTTTAAAAATTCTACATTTGTGAACTAATAGAACGTTGTGTTTTGTAAACAGTAATATGTGTAATAAACCAGTAAATTATTCATTAATTCGACGAAGTGCTAAATAATACGAACCAGAACCTTGAAGTATCTGAAAACTCGTAACATAATAATACGTTGAAAATAAAGCGGTTTCACTTACGTTCATAAATGTTTCAAGTGATAGAAATGCAAATTTTCCAGCTGACATTCGCAATGGACGTTGCGCTCGCTGGATGACTAGCATCAGCGCCTTTTGCGTGTCGTTATCGAACAGTAGCCAATTTGAATTGAAAGCGGCGTGTGCCACGTTCATGCTCTCAATGGTTAATTCATTGCCATTCCAACAGTAAATTAATAGTTGAAATAGCATTAGAAATAAATAACTTATCATACTAAAGAATTTCAAACTATTTATGTCGTACTAAAAAAAGATGCAAGCGTGCATTAATCTTCATTTCAGTAATCAGTTTGAATTCTAATTGACAAAATAAATTACATACATCTTGGCAAATTCTATAAAACTAAAATTATTAAATTATATCGTACATTTAGTACATACCAAAGAGAGCTGAAATAGTTGCATGCACATTAGTAATAAACTACCCAAAAATTGGCTCAACACCACCAAGTTAAATTCGTTTTCGGCATTTTCCATTAATAAAATTATTTCTTGATGATGTTTAATAATATCCCTCACAATTTCACTTACGTATTTTTGGATTTCCTTCGGTACTTTCACGATATCGTTTGGATTAATATGCACTTGCTTGCTGTCACCGTTCTGGAACAAATATGTAATTGCATTTAATTAGTACGATATGCATGTATGTGAGACAATTCAGAAATTGTGCCCTATCTCAAAATTGATAAATAATTGCAAATGCTGCAAACAATTTCAAGGTTATCTCAGCTTTAAATAAATTAAAATTTATCTTAAATTTAATTTAAAGACTGTAATTATAGCTATTATGTGTAAAAAATGCTTAACGTTGCTTTTTTATCTTGTACTATAAAGATTTGACTTAATATATTGGGGGCAATCAACTAATTTCTGCAACATGTTGCATATTCAACATAGATTAACAATTTTTAGGCTGTTATTTAATGAATATTATCGTACTGATTACAATAATAAGTAATCAAACACTGTGCTTATACTATTAAAATTTGCTTTTTTACTTGGTACAACGATGTGGCCTGCGTGGTTCATAGCTACAAAATTCAAGAATTTCTTGGAAATGTTAAATTTTGTTCTCATTCTTTGTTCCTAAAGAAAATACTTTATTGGCACAATAAAATAAGGCATGTAGAAGCCACACTCAAAAATCACGTTGAAAAGTGCAATTTTATCTGTTCTGATTATGACTCAAATCAAATAACGCGTATAATTTCAAGTTGCGATTTTTCTTAATGAATCATATGAAGTAAAATAGAATTTGTCATTTATTGTTAACTATAGTCAGCTTATATTCATGTTTATGGTTATGTTCGCATTCGTTGTCCTAATTAAGTGTTAATACCATCATTGGTATATTATTGCACTTTGTAAACAGTGGTCTAATTCAACTTTTAAAGCAAAAAGGCATAAAATTAAATTGTATTCAAAATTTAGACATTTCAGTGCAATTTAGTATCCACTACTAATATTGCCATTTACCTCCTTGTAATATAATGCGATAGCCCGATCCAAAATATTCTCAAAACTATGCTGCAAAATACAAATCTGTGCCTTTAGATGCACCATCAGGCCGGTGATTAGCGCATCGCAGGCTCCGATA
>JARJDW010024429.1:0-11919 GCA_030264715.1 Adinopsis sp. GC000173 | reverse complement strand
TTATTTGATTTGAGTGCATGAGAACAATTTCCTGTCGATGCCTCACCCTGTACATATATTGTAATAAGCGTTTGATTAATTTTATGAAAATGTATACAGCAATTAATAATAGATTTTTTTGTTGGTTCCTCGTAATGATGGGCCTAAACGATGTAAAATTGTTCAAATGTAAAATTAAATTTAGGGTTCTACATCCTACTAGGGTGCTTTTATATAAATAAGAAAACTATAATTAAATTTAGTTTAGCTATAAAGTTCCCACATGTTTAATTGCTTTAAACTATACACTCGGGGTTTTGATAATGCACTTTTGGTAGGATTTAGTTATTTTAATAAATTTTCTCAAACACAATCCGATACGATTCAAAAAGACTCATATTTTTTTATTAAAGCAGAAAAATGTGTTTTTTAAATAGTAATGACAATAGATAATAATTGAGTTATGTTTAACAATATTCACATATTTATTACCTTAAAATGTGGTTAAAATGAATTAAACTTAGTTTAACTAGTGCTACACATTTAATTATAACCAAAACTAGAAGGAACCTGCTGCCTTGCAGTATTGGAAATAAACCCAGAAAGTAAACTTGGTCTTCCAGAATGGGGGTTGAGGCGTCAGGCTGATTTCCTGTCACCAAAAAGGCTAAAACCGGCCTTGGAACTTTGGACGGATCACACGGTAAACGACGAAATGCTAAGGAAGTAGTCTATCGAAATTGATTATTTAAAATTTAACATTAACTTGCAATAATCAATTTGTGTGAAATTACTTTGTTCAACAACAGTTATCAATCAGACAATGCCAATTTGCATATTTGATGGATTTTGTCTTGGAAAATTACACTGATTGAAGCATCAAATTGAATAAAAATAGAGGCAGTCAATTTGCATGCAATAATGCAATTGTGTTGTATTCTAGATCGACTCGCAGACGGACGAATTGTTGCAGTATACGTATACGCGACTGAGCACCCACATGTTACATTTAACCAATAATGTCAAGGATTACCAACAATCAGTGTGTTTATGTATTTTTCTCCGATAGATAATCGAAATAATAATTACGCGCTCCAGGGCATAAAAGTTAATTTATCGTAGGAATCATACGCTCGAGCATATTTTTTTCTTCTCTCTCCTATTTGATATGACATTTATTTAAGAAAAAAACAAACATTTAATAAGCATGCACGCATATTAGAAAATTGTTTATGCATAACTAATAAATGTAAATAATACTTTTATTGGTTCTGGCTGCGGCGAAAATTTTTTGTCTTGCGATATAAACGTGTTTTGCACGTTTTAATGGGGTAGCTTCGCCGCTGCTTATATAAAACGTTTCAATCAACAAGTAGTTTTTAATGAGTTAATTACCAGTTGCGTGAATTTTATATTCGATCGAAATGCAACTAGCAATTCCAATTAGACGTAATTTCACTGCGCGCAAAGTGCAAATAATGCGAACAATCAACTTTTTCACTCCCGTCTAATTGATAGAGAGACTTTACGTACGTTCGACATGGCAGCGCGTTTCCACATGATAATTTCAACAAAAATGATTATATTATTAATATACATAAATAAACATGTCTAAGGCCTTGATCTATCCTTGCACTAAATTGTTTTAGTTTCATGTAAAGTTATTACATTCGCCGTTTGCATCTAAATTAAATGTTTGCCTGTACATTGTTTTTATCACTCTAGACCAAAAAACAAAACAACTAACGCATTCTAATCATCGTGTAAATCTAAAACACACTTTTAATTAGTCTAATTAAACGATCCAACTTTCATATTCAATTTAATGCCCGTGCGTTCTATATTAATTAATTATTTGGTAGAAATTAAAAGTTTTATTGCTGCTGCCATTTAATGTTGTATTCAAATCGAACACAAAAAACGGTATTTTTTCTATATCAACTCAACTTTTAAAAATTATCGCTGGATTTACATTCTGCCCTAGAAATGGGATGACAAATGGAAGACAAGGCAAACTAGATAGAAGAAAGCATCGTAAATTGCATTAAATATCATAATGCTTATATTTGATGTAAGCTAAATTGACAGCATGGTTTGCAATATTCTGTCTTAGAATTGAATGGCAAAATTAATAGGGATACAAAATAACCTGTATATCTTACAATTAGTGTTAAAATCTATTATTTAATGCAAAAAAATCCAAAATTATATTTCATTTATGTATTATATGCATTTAGAAAGTGAAATCACACAATTAGTAGCACATAAGTCAGTAGATAAGGGCATCAACATCAATACAACATCTGACAAAAATTTCTATACTTAAATATTGATAGCATTAAACAATCCCTCAGCGTCTCTTTACAGAGCATAAATTTTATTGCAACAACCATCCAACTCTTGTCGATTTTTTGACTATCGCGCATTGCAAGACAATCTAATCGCAATGACATTCAAATCATGTGAAATTGTCAATAGAGAGAGATTTTATTGATGCGTGTTCGTACACGTTTTTAATCGCGCGCGCGCGTTCAGCTAACGGTTACTCTCAAATCAAGGTGATCCATTGCACTTATGTTTATTTATATATTACAGCATTTATTAATAATGCATTTATTTGTGTGAAATATGCAGATAGATTTATGCCAGTGCGTGCCTCGTGCATCCATTTTTTCTGCACCGCACGGCATGCGATATAATGTCGCAATAATCGCGCATATATGCGAACGAAGTATAAATAATGGCATTTATTTATTAGCCATCTGTCTGAATTATTGTTCGTGTTCGTTTCTCATTGATTGATTGGCGAATAATTGAAATCAGGTGAAGGTAGGTATTAAATCGATGTAATGCAAATGATGGAAGGTGGCTTCGCAATGCAAGTGCGCATTTGTGGCGAATTAAATTGTCGCTGACGCAATAAACTCTGTGGACACTTTTTCTACACCCTTTTGTTTCCAAACGCATTAAAATGTCTTTATATCTTATTGATGTGCTAAACGCTAATACATTTTTATTATAATGCAATATTTTTGTTTAACAATGCATACAAACTTTTATTTTTTATTATAGCATATATGCAATCAAATAAGGTTGATGCTATTTTTTAGAGCGTACCAACATGTATTCTTTAAGTCAAAGGGTTGATGAAGAAGAGGGCACAGCTGAGAAATGAAGCTGAATTGAATAGAAAAGCAAGTTGGCTCAGTATGGTATTCTATGAAACATCCAAGACGCAATTTGAAACTTTTTAGCAGCTATTTTTAAGAAATAAAATCACAAAAACTCTTAGCAATGATGACTTTGGCTACCGAACGTAATTTAAAGCTTACGAAATTAAACCAAGCTGATTTTAGTGTTGGCCAAAGCCAACTTCTTGAAACAATATAATTGTTCAGTTATTCAAAACGTTTCCCAAATTTTCGCAAGACTAAGATATTACTTTTACAACTAATATTTAGTTAGCTTGATTTGTGGCTAAAAATAATTAATTTTAATTTAGCTGTGACTTTGCCGCACATTCAACTTTCATTAAGGGTTTTGACAATGGATTTTCGAGGAATTTATTTGCTTTTCCAAAGCGAATAGTAGGTGATAGAAATTTAAGATGTATATAAATTATTTTTTATTAAAGCAGAAAAATATGCGACTTTTGAAACGTATTACTAATAACAATAGATAATAATTTATCTGAGGAATGCGTACGTATAGTAAATGAGAAGCGCTTGTGTGTGTTTCTTTCATTTATATTTTAGCAATTAAAATATTGTAAATATATTGTTCGAAAACGGGAATTTGTTACAAGTGTAAAAATGAAAGTCTTCTAAATGGTGTGTAATAATATATGCACGTCTCATATAACATTTTTTTTATATGCATGGTATGTATAAAAAAAGTGGATCATTTTTTTGACACGATTCTGATCTAGATACTTTTCTCCTCTTATTATTTTTATCTTTTAGTTTTACAATAAATGTAATGATTTAATACTTCCGATTAAATTGCACTTGGCAATTATAAGCAATAATCTAACGGATTGTAATCTTGATTTAGTATTTAATTGACGGAAATAATAATCGCATCTGCTCTGTACCTATATAGAAAACTTCTTGGTTCAATACACTTTCCAACAACGTTCATTGATTGTTTATTATTATAATACATTTCACTTGTATGTAAATGCAGGCACATTGTCTCTTAGATACACATTTTGCTGTATATCTTTATTTGCAAAAAGTCGATTTCTTTAAAGGTACTTGTTGCTGACTGGCTGGCTATCCATCTATACGATATATAAAACAAATAATGCGTTAGTTGGAGGATCATCATTGATCGCGCTTTCATAAATACTACTACTAATAAATAGTAAAATAAAATTTCACTTAGAAACGTGATTACTTAATAAATTTACCGCCACTAAATTATGTTAATAATAATAAAAATAATAATAATAAAAAACAACAACGACGAAACAAATACGTCGCTTTTTTGCGTTATTATGAACAAAACGTGCAGGTTAACGCATTTGAACCTTCAACGTCTTTAATGGTTTTCAATCAATATCAAAAAACGAGGAAATCGAATGGGAAGAATATTAAATATTTGCAACATATACATATATGAAGTTATACGTGCGGCTAGGTGAGCACATGTAATTAAACTATGCAATAAGATTAGTTTTTATTAACTTTCATAAATTTTTAGCGTTGTGTTGTTTTTTGTGCAATAAAACTGCGCTTATACTTACATATTACAATGTTACAAAAATCGCGTAATTGCGTGGTAGAAATAAAAAGTTTATTGCCCATTTAATACCGCGTGCGCAAACATTTTTCTACCATAATTATTTAATTATATCTAGGATACTTTTACCTAAAATGTAAACTATTCCACCCAGGCTGTGCGTAATTTTTTTATTATTGATAACATTCTTCGAGTATATTGTTCTACTAAATTTACCTAATCAATTTTGAAACAAGTTTTTAATAATAAAATATTTGTTATGTGAAACGTTCACATATTTCATTTGATAAAATAGCAATAAACGTAATTATGTTTTGCTTTTAAAATTACGTTGTTATTTACGTGTTTTAATAGAATTTTGATAACATTTTTGATTTATTACAGCAAGCGTTAAATGCTGTTTTATCTTAATTATGAAAATACGCGCTTGGAACTAGGGAAAAATCCAAATTAATTGTCAGAACTTTCCGAACAGATACACAAGATGTGATAGCAATTTCTTGCATTGGAAGTTATTGCACATAATAATTACAATCCAATTTTTTTGCCTTAAATAAATCAGTAATTAGTTTGATATTTGCTATAACAAGAATTAGCAACAACATATTTTATTTAGTAATTCTAGTTTCGTTTTTGAGCTAAAATTATGTTTTTATTTACAATTTTGATAACATGTTTGCTTTATTTAAATTCCAAGCGTTAAATGGCGTTTTAACTTGAATATTTAATTATAGTTAGACTTTAAAATCCAAATTAATTAATAATTGTAATCCAGTATTTTTCTGCCTTGAATAAATCAGTAATTAATTTAATTTTTGCTATAAGTACAAGACATTTTTATATAGCAGAAATTAGCAACAAAATATTCTATTTACAAATTTTCATCATCAGAAAAGTTTTGTTTTTAAGCCAAAACTACGTTTCTATCTCTAATTTTGATAATCAGTTTGATTTATTTCCATTTCAAGCGTTGAATGTTCAGAACTTTCTTTAGATAAACACAAGATGTGATAATAATTGCAATCCAATATTTTTATCAATAATTGGATTGATTTTTGCTATACATATACTTTTTTGAATGAGCAACAGAATATTTTACTTAGTAATTCTCGTCATAACAATAATAGTTTTGTTTGTAAGCTAAAATTACGTTTTTATTTACGTGTTTGATAACATTTTTTGATTTATTACAATTTCAAGCGTTAAATGCCATTTTATCTTGAATATATAATTATAGTTAAGCTTTAAAAATCCAAATTAATTCCATACTTTCCATAGATACTTAAAAAAAGATAATATAATCTCTAATGATTTTGGATAACTTAAATTAATCTCAGCTGTAGATGATTGCATTTTATTAACCACAAAATATCTTATTTATTATGTGTTTTAATGGAATTTTTAAAACATTTTCAATTGATAACGATTATAAATATTTATTAAAATATAGTTGATCTTTAAAAATCTATATTAATTATATCAGAACTTTCCCCAACTACACCCATGAGAAGATAATAATCGTACATTTTCTTGCATTGGAAATTGTTACACATAATAATTAAAATGCAGTACGTTTTTGCCTTGAATAATTGGATAAAGCTAATTAATTACTTTACTTGCAGATATTTTTTAATTATTCAATATTGCACATACCTACGTAAAGTTCCTTAGTCTAGCCAGAATAAGCAACAAAATTGTCTTAATTGCACTTTAATAATAAATGTTTCGTTTTTAAATTAAATATAGCTGAATTTAATAATTTGCTTATTATAAACTAAGAGATAATAATTACACATTTTCTTGCATTGGAAATAATAATAACAAGGCATGTTTTTGCCTTGAATAATTGGATAAAACAATTCCAACCAATTAATTAGTTGATTGCAGACATATTTTTTGCGAATCGTATTGTGAATTTCTTTATTGTTAGCCACCACAAAACATTTTTATTCATTGATCCTTGTCCTCGCACACTACAACAATCCATTCTATAATAGTATTAATAACAAAAGTTTCGTTTTTCGAACACACAATACAACACGAAAATGATTTAATTGCTTTTCGTTTGCTGGAAGATATTATATATAACAGAAATTATTATATCGCACTCCTCGGTACAGTTAAAATACCGCAAATATCTGTTTGATATTATTTATATTTGCGCTATAATTAACGGTTAATAATCACTATTACAAAATGATGCGAAACAAAAAAAAATAAGAAAGAAAGAAAGAATAATTTATGTCATTTTAATAAGCGATTAAATTTTTAATTGGGTAACGCAAACTGTACCGAAAACTGTGTTATTTGCTACATTAGAAATCAATTCCTTTTATTCATTATTTGTTTGTATGGAAATAAAAATGCGCTAATTAATTACTTTACATGTCCATTAATTACCGGCTAATGGATTAATGCATGTGTATATCATTAATAAAATAAGTATAATGTAGACATTTTTTTGCATGGGTGTATGTAGGTATAGTGATCGAATGGGAATTAGAAATTTTTGCTGCGCTATGGGTGATTATTATTATGCAATTTGCATTGGTGGCCGCGGCGGCGATGATACAAATATGGAATGTTTCGGTTCTAATTTGAAGAAAATTAATAGTTCCTTTTTTGGTACGGTTGTGGGTCATTGGGTTAATGATTAAACTGGCTTGTTGTGTTCTCGACGAACGAAATGTAACGAATTATTTAGTATATCAAATAAACAAGCGCGATGCAATAAAATACAATATGTAATATAAAAAAGACAACAAGCGTATTTTCATTTATTATTGTATGTATTGTACTTGTACTTACTATCGCAACTTTTCTATAATAATTATTTCTGGTGTGTGGTTTTTCAACGTGTTTGCACCGCTCGCAATGGATGTGACGTAAAATGTGCACCTTTTACTCACGATGCAAATATGTGTAGAGGTATAAAAATTACAATAACACGCCGAATTTTACCAAAAAATTGTATGTGTGTATTTTATTAGCAAATTCTTTCGTTTGTTTACCTACTTCATCGCCACATTCTATTGTATATATTCGCAAACGAAAATTTTTGCTCTATTGCAAACGGAATATATTATTATATTCATACGACAATTAAATTATTGCTATTGACTGACGACAATGCACACAAAATTAAATTTAGAATTTTAGTTTGACTAAAAAGCAAGAGAATTGGCTCTCCATCAATTAAATTCAGAATTCGTACGTCAATTAAATTATCGCGATTGAGCAAATAATATGCATACTTAATTGTCGCCTATTTCAATTTAAAAGATAACATTTTTCTTTGACTATTGAAAAATCTAAATTTGTTTACTCATTTATCTCCACATTCTATTCGTTAAAATTTTTTAAAGAATTACAAATAGCAATATATTTTGACTTTAATTAAATTATTTTAATTTAGTCGTGTCAAAACTTTTTATATATAGAAAAAATTAGTGCAAAATTTACAAATAACTTCAAAATATCTATGAAAATTACAATAAAACTGCATTTTTCTTAGACAGAAATTGACTTTAACGTTAATTAAATCATTTTAATTGAATAGTTTTAAAACCTTAGACAAATAATAAAAATTATATCAAAATTGTTTAAAAATATCTAGAAAAATGACAATAAAACGACGAATTTTATCTCCAAATTTTGTTTATTTCTTTCGTAGCCACGTTTTACTCACAAAACAGCAATTTTGGGCGGAATCACACTTAAGTGAATTAAATGATTGTGATTGAGTGGCAAATTATTTATTTGTACACAAATTAATATCATAAAATGTCGCATTTTACCTTTTAAAATCTCATTTAAAATAGGAAATAAAATTTAGTGTAAAATTTACAAATAATTTTTAAAATATTTATAAAAATGGCGATAAAACGTCGAATTTTTTATCAAGTTACAAAATTTGTTTATTTCATTCGTGGCCACGTTTTACTCACAAAACAACAATTTTGGGCGGAATCGCATTTACTTGAATTCTTCATTTTCTCACCAAATCAATAAAACATTGAAGAAATTTTACCTCGACTAGTCTTTTAAGAGTCATTTAAAATAATCCACAGCTCGTGTCGACGCTATATATTTCACAAAAGAAGCCTTTTTGGCGAATCACAAATATAGAACAAGAACACATTTGCGTCAATTCAATTATCGCGATCGACTGGCGAAAAGTGTTGCAAATACCTAAACGTTACGAATTATTTAATGCAATTTATTAATTTATCATGTATGTTTTGTTTATTTTACGTGCTCCGACAATATAAAATGTGATAAAAAATTACAAAACGAGCAACTATTTTTATGACAAAATGTTGTTGTTCAAACAACACATTTTTCGTTTCGTTACCTTGTGCATTTTATCCATAATATCGTTCAAATGTTCTTTGCTACAAATTTTCGAATTCATTGTGATGATTTTTGGCCTGACACACTTTCAACCAGCGCGGAAGATATAAGTTGTTGTTGTTGTTGTTGGTGATGATGAAGTTGATGAGAGCAAATAGGGGACACAGCGGACAGTTTATGATAGATAGATGATTAAAAACATAACAAAACACACACAAATTAATTACTACTACACCATTGTGACAATGTACACACTCGTCTACATTTCTTATCGAGCACTCGATGCGTTTTGTGTTGTGTGTACGCGAAGTGAAAGAGCGCTCGCGCGTTTTTTCTTACTATACTACAACTCGCTGACTACAACAACAACACGACGGACGAAGCGTTCGCGACCGCGGCAATTACAGGTGTGCTTGCGTATCGAGCGTACGAAACTCAAAAGCATTCATTCGCTACGCGACTCGCTTCTTTCAGGTATCTGATCAGACAGGTGTATATGCATGCAGCGAAATATTCAAACACCACGACCTACTTGCATCAGTGGCGCCGCTCAACGAGAAAGTTTCCGAAACTTTAGACCCCGAAAAATTTTTACAACTTTTTACGATTTTATATTTTCGTGCGCGCATTGATTTACGATCGATGATGCGCTGCTGCTCCATAATCTCGAATTAATCTAGAAGTTAAGAAGAAAAAAATGCGTCCGGATTCATTTATGCAAATGATGAGCGCGAAGGCAATGAACTGCGATGACGTTTTCTTGTCATCGCACGTTGTTTTACTTATTTTTCAACAATGATATATTTAATTTTTGTTGCGAAAAAAAAGACGAGTAGGCAGGAACATATGCGATGTTTCTTATTGAAAGTGAAATCAATTTTTTAATGTAAATAAGGAAGATATTATCGCTAATTCATTTATTAATGAAAGTGTTGCGTTGCGCATTATGCAAATAATTTTTAGCTTAAAGTGTGGCTAAGATTTATTATTAATAATGAATTAAGTATTATTATATGTATTTTTCCATGTTGGTGTACGTATACGTACATTTTAATCCACAGGAAAACCATTATTATTAATGGTGTTTTTATAATTAAAATTCTTTAATAAAATAATTTCAAGTAGGAGAAGGTCCGGTAAGTCGTACCCCCTAACTTAAAGTATCTGTAACTCAACAAATTATATAGAGAATACAAATTTATTTGTCCTATTTAAAATTGTAGTACATTCTGCTTGTATTTACTATAAATAAGTGCAAAATATCATAGGCATTTACTTATAATTAACAATTTTCACTTAGGATCTCATCAATACTTTATATTACTATGCAATATGTAATTATCTAGCAATAATTTGCTGTGGAAGCTAACAAATACTAGATAAAAATGATAAGAAAATGATAAAAAATCAACTTTCTTGAATAAAATCTGAAGACGCATTGATACAGCGACATAACTTACATGGGACTAAATTGGGCGTATTTTGGGCGCTTTTATTGATAGTTTTGGGCATGCAACCTCTTCAAAATCATTGCGGTACGACTTAAGCGACTTTCCCTCTACTAAAAATCGATCCAATTTAATTGATTTAAAAAAATATGCCACGAATACATTATTATTATTATTATCCCATTTTATTTATTCAATCGACAGGAAAAACGTTATTAATATAATTATGGAATCGCAAGCTAAATAGTTTTCTCTATTATTATTATTTATGCTTTTTTCGCCGCTAAAAAATTTCCTTTATTGTTTCATTGTTAATTGTGCTCGCGCATAATTTAAGCCTAAATGGTAAAAAGTCGAGAAATCATGGAAAATGTACCACTACTACTACCACTGTGTACTTAATCGTTTTGCTGATGATGAAAAGCGCGCGCACAATAAGAATTAGTACATTAAAATGCGATTATTTTGAAGCTGATTGAAATGTTGAAGCGCAGAGCGCGTAAAAATGCGATAATTGCGCTTACTTACAAACTTTTGTCTGGATATTTTTTTGTTGCACATTTATGATTTGCAATCGGGAGTGGTTTGGCGATTATGTGCCACGCTAACATTTATCTCATTATATGGATGCGTTTTTTTGTCTCCATTATTACTAAATGGCATTAGGTTGTACATGTAGGTATGTAAAGAGCAACAGATAAATTTATAGTTAATTTAATTAAATATGAAAAAAAGCCAAGCTATTTATATATTTCTCTATTTCTAATTAAGTTAAATTTCTAAAATTTTATTTCTCAATATAAAATCATTTTAATTAGGTATTGAAATCAAATTATCTATGGTTTATTTATTATTCTGTAAGGAAAAAAAAACGAGCGTAAAATAATTTTACTAGACTGTGTATCACACTCATTATAAGTAACGAACGATAAAAAAACCAGTAGATGATAATTTTTCAAGAAAATCAATTTGGGTAGAGCGTATAATTAATCCTGCGCTAGTATTATAAATCTTAGTCAATTTCCAAATTATTCGAAAAATTTTAATTTAAACATAACTAAGCAGATGGCAAAAGGTGTCATTAATAAAAATCAATTTCCGCGCCAACAACTATCATCTCCAAAGTGAGCGAATCTGTCTTTAAAATGATAATTATAGAGCGCATCAATATTAATTTTAGTTCGATGTAATTATAATGATTAATACTCAATTGGTTATATCATCTTAATTTGATTATCATAAAGCAACGCTTTTCAGAGTACGCACACCTGTAATGATCATTATTGATGTCCTAACATAAATCTACATTACCTGTTACACTCGCGCTCTCATCAATTTGCATGCAACGAATGCAATTTATTATTAAAACGTTCGATCGCATACAATCATTTATCTA
>JARJDW010024426.1:0-27631 GCA_030264715.1 Adinopsis sp. GC000173 | reverse complement strand
TAAGTTAAAGGAATCTAGATGATACGTAGGCCAGTTGGAAGGTACTTACCGATCTTCTAATTGCTCAGGCAAATGCTTTAAATTCCACCATGCAATCTGCTCAGCAACGCTCATTAAAATCGCATCCTCCATTACATTTGGCGAGAATAGAACACGTTCAACGCGTGTTTGATGGAGCTTGAGCACATTATACAGATGAGTATTGTCAGAGATTTTAAATATCTAAATAAAAAAAAATAGAATAAATTAAATTAAGCAACAAAAAACTAAATTCCAATTTAACAAACCAAAACATCTCCAGTTGTAGTGCCAACAGCGAGGAATCGATTTCCAGATGAGAAGCAGCAGCACGTCAAGACGTAATCCTGTTGTGTTGCTGCGCACTTCAGCGACTTGCAGCAAAACTTTTCTCGCAATTTTAACATCAAGTCGTCATCTTCCTCAGGGCCGCCCTGCAGCTTAAAGATGTGCACTTTTTTCGGTGTTAGCGCACACACTAGCGTATCATCGCGCGATACACACGCCGCAATAAAATTCTCCTGCTGATTGTGACTAAACAGGATCGTACAGTCGTCGAACTTCGGCAGCGACCAGTACATGATCGACTTTTTGGTGACGAGGAGAAGTTGCTGCGAGTGCAACGAAAATGCCGCCACATTATCGTAGTTGTGCATTTTCAGCTTGCGCGCAATACGCTCATAGTATATAAAGAGCGCGCCATTGCGTCCACCCACCAGCAACGAATTGATTTTAGGCAGATGGGTCATGAAATCGACTCCATCGCTTACGCATATAATCTTGAGCATGGTGCGCGTTTTCAGCGCAAATTCGAACACCTGCCCGTTGCTCAGCGCATAATAGATTTCGTTTCCATTGTGATTGGCAAGCAGCTTAACAACGTGACAGTCGGACGGCAGTGTTGGTGTTTCGCTGATCAAATTAAAACTCTTAAAAATCTCAATTTTTGCTTGTGTCTCATTCCAGCGTGCAATGATCGGTTGGCGCACGCTGGGTATCGATGCTAGAGGAAATATGGCATCGTAGACCGTCACAAGCTTGGTGTTTTTCAACGTGGCAGTGTTGTCATTGTTTAGCTGCTGTGAGCGTTGATCGAAAAAGTGCCACAACTTGATTGTGTAGTCCTTGTCATGGCCGGTGAGCAAAATATCCAGCGTCTGATCGTCGTCGTTTAGCGTCGTATCCAGGCAGATAATTTCGCCGTTTTGATCGTAAAATTCATCGACCAATTCAAGAGTAGACTCGTCATCGTCACTAAATGACAACATTTTTAATTTAAAGTCACTGGCAGCAGTGATCAGATAACAATCGCTTAGTTTCACACAGAGAAATTTACATGGCGCTATCAAATCGAGCAAAATATTGTGCTGCATTTCGATTGTTCGGTTTGATTGCTGTGTGAGACGCCACTGGACAATAAAGCGATCGAAGACGGCAAGCAGTTTGTGTACACCATCGCTTGGAAGCACAATCAGACGCTTGATGGGCGTTAAGTTTTCGTAGTTGTTGTAGAGCTTGAGCAAAAAATCGCCATTCTCCGTGTTAAAAATGTAGATATTAGTGCTGCATGTGATGAAAATTAAACTATTGTCGTGCGCGAATTCAATATTATCGATACGTTCATTGCCGATCGGCGCGTGCTTGTTGTAGATGAGCGACGCCTTGCGATGCTTAAACAACCATAGCGCAATTTTCGCATTTGCGCTGCCCGTGACGATGTGAAACGTGGTGTCGCTGTCGCAATGACCGTTTTCTACGTAAATGTGTGTCGCATCGTTGTCGTGTGGATGCGATAGCGCCATCGCTGTGATGTGATCGTTTTTCTCGTCGGGCATGCTTAGCGTTTCACAGGTTTCGTTAATCGCTGTGGGTGTGGTGGCGAAGAAAATTTGATGGTTTTGCTGTTTCATGCGTGGAGACGGTATGGCCAATTCAACGTCTAAAAACACATTTGCATATGAACTACTTGCGTTACACTTACATAATTATATATTTTCAGAAAAGCGATACTCGTATTAAACGAAAACTTATGAATATTGTTTGTGGACCAGCAGTATAGTATTAAGTTTTATTTGTACCTCTAAATATGCAATATTATAGAGGAAAAATGTGATGAAAAACGATATGCACACTTTAAGTAAGAAATTTACGTATTATAATGTGATATCTATTATTTCTGCAGATTGACAAAATTTTCCTACGGATCGCCGATTGAGATATTTAGCCAAATACGAATACATATTTATGACTTTTTCAATTGGAAGGTTACAAAAATCTGGAATACCTTTCGAACATCACATAATGCACATTAAAAAATGCGCGTATTCTGCAGTTTGCTCACAGCATTAAAGTCGATGTTTTACGATGACAAGTAACTTAAACGCAATTTAGGTGCATAATATGCTGGCTTTAATATGTGCCACTGAAGATTCAATTTGTCATTCAACTCTTATAACACTTTTTTAAGAAATAAGGTTTCATAAGGTTTTGATTTTGTAAAAACACATTGAGCACCGCAGTGAGGAAGTTGCCATAGGTGGCTACATGGCACCCAACGTATTAAAAATGAATTGATGACGTTGAATTTCGATTATCTATTATTTTTAATGGGAATTAGAAGTTTAATTCGACACCTAGTTGGATCCAAGTAAATACGCTAATAAAAAACAGTATCGTACCGTTAGTAGAATGATTGATGAATGATGTGATTGTGTTATTTACAGCGCGTTCGTTCAGCAAGCTCCATATCTTCACTGTGCCGTCACCCGCTAGTGAAATGAAATGATCGTTGCGGAGTATTAAATACGTAATTGCGTCCTCGTGACCACGGAAGGTGAGCAGCTTTTGTCCGTACTGTTGTTCCCATAGCTAAAATTGCAAATTGATTAATAGATAAATAATGTGATATTTATTATGTACGTACTTCAATATCGCCTGATGTAGTGCCAACGAGTATTTGGTTCAGTTCATTTGTGAAGCAGGCAACGCGAAATGGCTCATTTAAGGTTAGCTTGTGTGTGTAGTAGTTGCTCTCATGCGGTGCCCTATAGAATAAGAAAATAAATATTTTTGTTTTAAAATCGTGATATTTCAACTTACTGCCAATGAAAATACAATCCTTCCGCACATTCTTCTACCAGTTTGAGCGCCGCTGTACGCACTGCATTTGAGTCGGACGCAGCAACACCTTCACCATCGCTGCACAACTGCAACGCACATTGCACGATATCGGTGTGAGGGTACTTTTGTAAACTTTGTCCGTAGATGTTAATGAAGTCTATGTAATCGTAGAGGCGCTCTTTGAAGTTGTCATCCTGTGTTGGAAAAAAATTATCAGAGAAACTCAAATATATAATTTTATTTAATTATTTAGGATCAGTAGGGCAATGTTTCTCAAATTCTTTTCTCCTTATTGTATGTAAACTTTTAAACTCTTAATGCAACTAATTGAAATAGCAAAATATTATGCTTTCTCTATCTGGTACTAGTTGCTAGATTATAATTAATGTCCAGCTAGATTAGTAAAGATAGTTATATTAATTAAATTTTCTTGACATGGATATCAGAAGTTAATTCTTCGAGACTGATAGCGTAACATATAGCACTAAGCAACTTCTGAAAAACATGCCCTCTGGGCCAAAGAAATTATATGCTATTTTCTGACATTGTAACGTCAACATTGAAATGTATTAATCATTTTTAATGTTTTTAAACTCACTAGATGTCATTGCTCGCTAGTGATAATTGGGGCTACACTACTTTTGAACAGTGATTTCTAATTATTGTTCTGTCCTTCGTAACATTTCTCCTAGCGGTGCCATGGTATTTTACTTGTTAACTTAGTTTTTTTTACAAAATTGAATCATTTGCTGCAGCAATAATATAATTTAAAGCAATCAATCGCGATGAAAAACTGTGGAGAATTATTGATAATCGCAAACCTTGGTAATTTCTCTATTTTCGTTTAATAAATTAAAAAACTTGTGTTAAAGTGTTGAAATATTATGTACCTTTCCATTTTTAATTATTATTTTTTTAGAAATTTGTTTTTTGGTAAACTATGGCAATTATTTACGGGCAAAAATAATTTTAAAAAATATTGATGTTTAATCAGTTTTTCAGTGATGGTTCAATTATTTTTCATTCCTCCAATTGAGAATTACTGCTTTAGTGCAAATGTTATGCAGCAATTCAAAGAAACAACCGAGAAAATTGTCATGTTGACACATAATAACTAACATTAACGCGTTTTTAGTAGTGTGCGTAAAAAAAGTGAACAAACCTTGTCGCTGACGATGTTTCCGTACACGTCATAATCACGCAGTACGTCTGCAATGCCATTCACCTTCAGGCGCACCTCGACGAAGCGCAGATCAAAGAAGTACTCGTCGCGCATCTCGTCCAGCCAACCAGCACGATACAAATGATAGCCGAGGTATTGATAGATGTAATTGTCGTTCGGCAGGTGTGCATAGCCGCCGTATGTCTCCTTGTACGCGCGCAGAAAGCGTCGATGCATCGACTGCAGCCCGTCCGCCGATAGATTGTCGCGCAGAAAGTTGAGGAACACGTGATGGATGCCGTAGATGTAGCACTTCAACTGCTGATTGTAGGTCTTCACCAGTAACGATTTCTCAACGAGACGTTCGAGCGTTTCGTCGATGTGGTACTGATGCTGCTGCTGCTTTTCGCCGCCCGCCTCGCGCCAATATATTTGTAACGTTTTCGATGTAATGTTAGTTTCCTCAGGAAAGATGGCAAATGTTTCGTATTTCTCTCTTAGCTCATTCGGTAATTGATTGAAGCACAGCTTGAATGTTTCGTATCGCTTGTTCGCCAGCTCCATCTTTTTGTCGCTGAGCATGGTGAGAAATTCACGCCAATTATCTTCACAACCGTGACGCAAACTATCACGTCGCGCCTCCATAAGGCTGGCGCACAGTGTTACAAGCGTTGGGTCGCCGCGACACCAATGGTGTACTTTCTGCGCCTGCGCATTGAAGCGCACCACCGTGCGTTCATCAAAGCGACAATCAAGAGCCAGCGCAAAGATGCGTATCGTTTCTATCTCGTTGAAACCGTGCTCGAGGTTGACATAGACGATTTTGTCGCGACCGTGATGAAGGCGTTCCTCGGCGATAAGCAGCAGATGGCAACCGAGATTGTTGAAGTGTGCGATGGTTGATGATTTGGTGATGTTGTCGATGATCAGCAGCGATTTTTTGTAGGCAGTCTTTTTGTGGAAAAGCACCTGGAAGTTGTCGCGCACGAGCGAAATAGTAGCTGGTTTATCGAGCGGTAGATCGCTTAGTTCTGCCTGATTAGAAATGATTATCTTGCGATACAATCTAGAATTAATTAATAAAAAATTAATTACATTATGTAATAATCAATTTATCGATTATTGTACCTATACATCTGCTCCAAAATCTCCACTTCGTCCTCGTTTGTTAAGCTAATCCAGTACACTTTATTGTTGAACTGTTGTAACAGTAGCTGACGATCGCGAAGGGCAGCAGCCGCAAGGCTTGTCTTTCCAATGCCGTTCATTCCATGCAGAAGAATTTTATCGTTGGCATGCGGTTTCATGTCATAGAGTGCTTTACGTAATATTTCCAACTATAAAATTAATAAAAAGTTTATGGTTTTTATTCAATACAATGTTTAATAAAATATTGGTTTGTTTCGTCGGTTTTAGCTTATTTTGTTAATATAGATAGTGGTTTAAGCGAAAAAATAATAAATATAGCTTTCTTTTTGACAAAAATCTATTCTTTAGGCTTCTATCAATGCATTTGAGAAACTAAAGAACAATAAAATCGTTCCAAAGAGATTGATAAATCCATTAAGGCAGCGTTTCTTAAAGGTAGATCGACCTCCAACACAAAAATATTTGCAAATTTACATAAATTGCTACCGTTGCTAGGTCTTAAAACGTCGTATCGTACCCCGATAAAAAACGCAGTGATATTCGTTAAACACAAAAAGCATTTTTCCATGTTTTTTGAGGTTGATATTACAGAAACCTCCCCATTTTACTTAATTTTTTTTAAGGTCTTTGGTAGAAGGAACTGCCTAGAAATGACAGATTAGTACTAAAAACATTTTAAAACGCATTATGTTGGGTAGCGTATAGAAGTACAACCTCATTTGTAAGGGTGTCGTTCTAAAACGTTGCTTTACAAGCTTGGCAAATGCCAATTAATTGCATAATTTATGTTTAGTTTAGAAATTACTGATGATTATAATTTGATGTCGGTCGAAATGAACGTCATGCACGTTAGTACAGTGTTTTTTTAGAATTTTTGCCATTCGTTTACATTTTACATGATTTAATTTTGTGAAATTCATTAATTTTAATTATATATAGAAAAAGGCCTTCAAATAATATTAAACCATATCATACAATTATATATATTTGTAATTTTTGTAAAAGTTTAATTTTTATAAAATTCTTTTAAAATATATGTATTTATAATTTCTATTTAAATACAATTTTGCGTCAATAATAACATTTTATACTTTTGTCATGTTAATCGGTCCGATCTTAGTTTAAGAAAATATGAAACAATTTTCAAGATATTTTTTAAACACAACAAAAACTAGCCCCTTAATATTAGAAATTTAACGAGAAAAATCATTTTGCAACAGAACTCTACCTGTAGATGTTTGACAATTATATTTAAAATGCTACTTAAATACTTTGAAGATTGAGTAACAACATTTGAACAGTAAACAACTGTCACATTTTTCGCGATTTTCAATAATTGCATAACAATTCTTTTAAAAAATATTTTAAAAACTTTCCATTAAAAAAAGTTTGACGCAAATAGAAAATACAAAAAATTCGCTAATTTACTAAAATATAAAAAATGCAATAAACTGCATTTGTTGTGCAATAATTATGGTTACAACATTCAAATGCATCTTCTCTTAATAGTTAATCAGAAAATTGGAATACTAACCAGCGCTATCCATTTCTTTATTAGTTAATGCAAGCAATGAAACATGTGTTATTAGATTTAGATTGAATTCAAGCATTTGGTGTACAACTTACTTTTCCATTTCGATCGATGTAGAACGCTGACTTTTGCGGCACACTGCCAAAGCTCAGCGTTTGCTTGAAGATCTCGTCGAATTTGGTTTCGCGTAACCTCAGATCCTCGCATTCCTCCTTCAGCCATTGGTAATCGGTAGCGATCACATTCAGCAGCACCTCGTAGCCTTTTGGATGGGCCTTCAGCACGCCATAGATCGTCTTCAGAGCGTCGACAGTTGGCTGTAAATGTTAGTAAACAAATATGTGAGCATTCGGTGTCATAGCAACAACTGGCAAAACCTTACCAAGCTACTGATCTCGTCGTACTGATGATGGGTGATCGACTCTAATTGGTATAAACAGTCGAGGAACGCTTTCAAATCGATGATTTCACCTTCCAACTTCTTCCAAACGTCCACAAACAGTGAGGTGGTGAAGTCGTCCATTTCCACATCAACATTTGCGCTGCGTTATGTTAATTTGGCAATTTTTTTCGATGATTGGCAGTGTTAATTAGCGCAAACTGTTACGTTTTGTCTTACGTATGATTCACGCAAATATTAAAATCATTGACAGGTTGACAAGCTTTATTCCCTCTCAAAGAATACTTACACGATAAATTTTTTATAAATTCATTTAAAAATGTGTTGTTTGATGCAATATTATATTTAATGCAGCTATTAAGACATATACGCATTATATATTATTTAATATATATATTAGCTGTATATTTATATTGATTTTATCTATAGTGTTTCTTTGTGCTTTGTGAGTCGTGCTTATCTGCACAATAATAATCATAAACATAGATAAGTTTAATTAAAAAATATATTTAAAACAATTTGATGATATAAAATAACGTGACTTAAGTATATAATGTATGTAATATCGTAAAACTTAATTGAAATTAATAACAAAATACGCTTTATAGTTTTGCTATCTTCTATCAGATGGCGCAACAGAGGCATTGGACGCATTGGAGAGCATTAAATTTAAAATTCTTATTTATATATTTTAAATTCACATAAGACAGTTGTTAAATTGGACAAAAATTCTTTTAAAAAATTGTTCCTAGTTATGTTGTGCAAGTAATGGAGGTAATTAGAGATGCACTAGATCTTAAGTCAGCAGTTCACTATGTGGGCACCCTTGCAAAAATGTTTGGGTAATTCCTTGCAATGTTTTGGAACGTGAAATAAGCGACAAAAAATATTAAATATTTTTATTTAACCTAACCAACTTTAACATTATTATTAATTAATTTTTTTAGACATATACAGATTATTCTTAAATAATTACAATATTTTTTGTAATGTGCGAAGATAAGATGAAGTAGGAAACCATTATCTAGTATTTCATCCAACAAACTTTACCATACGCAACCGATTTGCAATATTCACCCGGTACTGTACACTCACTATCTTTGGTACAAGGAGTATAGCCTAGGGCTAAACCAAATAGCGATGCCACGACAAAGAATAGTTTAATATTCATGCTTGTTAGGGGAACTAAGTTTGAATTGTTTGAATGCAATTTGCACGGCTTTTATACTCAAATTGTTGGGTAACTTGTCACCTAGTCGCGATAAATTTAAATAGTTTTATAACGCATAACGTAACGGGTGATTACTTAAATATTTACACGGCTTTTATATTCGAAATTTGTTGGGAAATTTGTCGTCTAATCGAGCTAAATTTAAACATTTTTATACGTAACGGGTGATTACTTAAAGATTTGTAAAACTGTAAATATCTAACTGATAACGTGGAAGCTCCAATAAATTAATATAAAATTAATTATATTCTCCACATTTTCTTCTACAATTTGTTCAAGAAACTAGAAAACATATATAGATAGGGTCTAAGGGCATTGAAATCAATTGTCAAACCTAGCGCCGTTTTTATATTCGAAATTGTTGGGAAACTTGTCGTCTAGTCAAGCTAAATTTAAACAGTTTTATAACACATAACGTAACGGGTGATTAAACAAAGATTTGCAAAACTATGAATATCCAAATGATAATGTGGAATTTTCAATAAATAAATATAAAATTAATATTTTCTTCACACTTCTTTCTACAAGCGTAATCAATGTGTTGACGGAACTAGAAAACTTGTATTGATGGTCTCTAAGGGTATTCAAATCAATTTTCAAACCTAGAGCCGTTTTTATACCCAAATTGTTGGGCAACTTGTCGTCTAGTCGAGCTAAATTTATACATTTTTATAATACAGAACGTAACGGGTGGTTACTTAAATATTTGCAAAACTATGAATATCTAATTGATAACGTGGAAGTTTCAATGAATTAATATAAAATCAATGTTATTTTCCACGCATTTTCTACATGCCTAATTAATGTGTTAAAGAAACTAGAAAACATGTATGGATAGTCTTTAAGGTCATTCCAATGAATTGTCAAACACAGGGCCTTTTTATCAGGTTCGAACGCAATTGGGCTAAAATTTTTGGCGCTCTAAACATCGTTGAAATTTTAAAAAAATATATCTCCTGAATATCAGCGGCGTCCCAATTTGGCCCAATATATAAAAAGGCCCTGGTTAGACTGCTACTGGGTTACGAGTTGTCAGCATTTAAAAATCAAGAACGGCATATCAAATCGATTATTTTAGAGCAGGTGTCTGCAAACTTTTTTTATATCGGATCATAAATACGTTGCTTGGTTTTTTAGATGTCTATAAAGGACAATCACTCATACAATCATTTTTATATAGATAGAAGATTGCATCTTCATTTTAGTGTAATTACATTAATAATGCAATGCGCATGCAGGAAAATGATGAGAGTAAATCGCTTGCCATTAGAAGCTATCAATAATTATAGTTTATTGCACTCTCGTGGCTAACCCTTCTAAAATAATAATTCAATAAATATTTTACTTGAAATGTTTATTGAATTTTTGTTCTATCAATAATTATAGAGAATCATATTTTCAGTAGGACAGTAGCAACTGCAGTGAAGTACAAACAATGGTGTTATTTAAAAATATACGTTATTTTTATGATATGTTAGAATTTCGTTCGCTTAAATCGTTCCGCTTAATCATGATTACCCTATGCGGATTTCTATCAATTTTTCTTGGAACGATTAATCAACAATATAGTAAAATATTATTCAAAAGTAAAATTATGGCCATTACCTCAACATAAAATCACTATTTGCTTATTGTCATGATCATCTTGAATTAAAAAATTTATTTCAGACCAAGCAGGGCGTTATCCCAAAACATGAAAACTAGATTCTAAGATTTTTGATCTATTATATCTATAGTATTGTCGATCTGGGGACACACTTTATGTTGCTGTAAAAGATCGAAAATTGGAGAATGTTGATTTTCACTGGTGAATGTCGACATATACATAGTTCCTAGAGACTCTTACAAATTCTGTTAGAATTAAAAAAATTGCATTATTGACGAATATATGAAAATTTAGTTCGACCTTGTCTAGCATAAAGCAGTATACAGTAAGCAAGTAGTTACGTCAGTGTGTAACATAATTATAGGTTTTGAAATTTTTAAGTTTTAGTTGGATAGGTTCATTGTTTTCGACTTTCTCTACAAAATGTCTGTGTTTATCGACATATACCAATGAAAGTCGAAGTCTATAAAAATATAACCAAATATTCTGTCTTTAACCGACGTATTTTGTTTATGTTGATATTCTCCAAATTCTACACTTTCCCAGTAATGTATACATATTATCGGCTTCATGTTTTAGCAACATACAACTTCAATTTGGATGATGTGGCATTGGATATCCTTACGATTTTGGCATATTTCTTCTATTTTCTTAGAATCTTATTAAGTCGAGTATTGTTAGATGATGTCCTTCGAATGATAGATGAAATTGACGGATCTGTACGGATTCAAAATATTTACGCGATGTTGATCGAAAATTTAATCGAATCATCTATGTGATGTTTGATTTCTGCAGGCCATTTTCGCCGGTTATTACTTTCGTATTCATACAGTTTCAGCAATGTGAATCCCACATAATATCTATATGCGGATTTGTGTCCAATTTTGTAATTTAAATCATGTGTATGGTGTTGATTGAAAAGTGATGTTGAATTATGCAAAATATCAAAATTGTTTCAAAATGCAGGGTGATTCAGTCAGGGGGCTGACGGTTTTTAACCATTTATATCTTGGGTAAACCTAAAAAACCAGAAAAGGCTGTGCAAGAGTTGTAGCCGCCGGATCTGCAAAAACGGATACGCTACCAATTCTGCATTAAATGAGGAAAACTATGAGTTCTACCTCATGTTTTTATGTTTACGCAGGTCCGAGATATAAATGATTAAAAACCGTTTTAGTTTTTTCAGAATATTATTATTATTTGCTAATACAACATTCCATTCCATTCCAATCACCCCACTCATTAATTACGATAACAAACACCATATCCTCTATATTTTAGTACTATTTTGGCGTGGATGTTTATTATACACCGTGGCGACAAATAATCTCATTTTGTCAGGTTTTGTCCGCAGCGTGGGGATGCTTGGCAATTATCACCTGTACTCTCCCGATGTCCTATATACCGTGTTCAATTTTGTCTCAATTGCAATATTTACAAGAGGAGGTGAGAAAAATTCCGGTTATGATTAATGACGAATCCGTAGATGTACAATAACATATTTGCGCATGTATTGCGGTACATGTAAATTTTATAAAGTAAATTGCAATAGAATTGATTAAAAAATATATTACATACTAAATTCATTTAGATTGTGGAAAGACTTCATGGAGCGTTCCTCCATATTTTCTTATTGCTGTCGTGCGGTTGTGTAGGTGTAATGGCTGTGATTGTCACGCTCTGCCTTTTTGTAAGTGTTCTTAGTAATTAATAACTCATATCTAGAACCCAAGTTCCTAGTGGTCTACTAAAATAAGTCTAGAAATAAGTTCTTTCAGATATTTTTGTAATTTTGAGAATTAATTAATTTTATAGAAAGTATCATACATCTTTAACTCTGTGTCCATTTATTTTTACTTTTTTAACTCAACCTAAAAATCGCCCTATATTTTAGCTCCTTTAAGCCATCGACCAGAACAAATGTTAGAGCGATAAAACATTTCAATGCAAAATGTCTTTAAAAACTTTTGCGATATGTGGTCAAGCGCTACGTTTGAACTTCAATTCTCGGCTCACTTGCATTAACTATTGTTGATGTTGTTGATTGCGTTCTTTAATGATAGTTTAGTTAATTTGGCATGAATTTTTGACCAATAATGTCTCCAACTCACCGCCTTCTAACTCTACCTGCCACCCATCGCATTATTTGTCACCGAAATCAACATTTCCATTTTTAAATCTTCGGAACTATTAGTCAAACGTTTTTATTATTATTTTTCATGGCAGTCAGCTGCCCCTTTCTCAAAATGAAAGCAAATTTGCAACATTTTTTTCAAGAACTTATTTGTAGACCTCGTCCAAGTTCAAGATGTTTTGTCGAAAATACTAACGATCATTTTCCAGAAGTTTGAAATTCAGTATGCAATTTTATTAATTGGAATACAATTTATGATGCACATTCATGCGTATACAGCCGAACAGGCAATGACAGAGAATGGTAAGTTGCGTAATGCAATATTTGAATCAATACCATGGAACGGTGATGTTACAATCCAAAAGACGATGTATATGTTTCTCATTGGAACGAATGTTGAGTTGGAATTGAAATATAGTTATTTCGGCATTTACAATAGAAATGTTTTAGTGAAGGTAAACTTTATTTTAATTGAATTAAATTAAATTATTGTTTATGCCAAGATTTTTGTAGCTTTATCGTAAAGTCTATGGAACAGTAGCAACGCTTCTAAATTATCATTAGTATTTTTGATAACTTCTGAACGTGAAAAACCTCAAACACATGTTCATTTTTGTAATTTATTTATTAATCGCACATTGAAATGATCTCTGTTTACATAAATACTTAATATGTAATTTATGTAGAAATAAAAATGATTGCTGTCATCTTAATATGTCTGGACTTTACCAAATTTCTTGTAAAGATTATCAATATGCGATAGTACACAAACTTCATTTAACGCTTGCAGTTTTCACAAAAAATGTCAGTATGGATGAAATCGACTTGATAACCTACGGAAATTTTACGTGTATTGATTGAACAATTCATTATAGGTACATATGCTTGGTTACAAATGAATTTGGTCGCCTGGAAAACTCACCATGGTCTTTTTGAATTTTTGGTATATTTACCAAAAAACGGGGTTTTACAGGGGTTTATCTTAAATGATAATAGGGTAAATTTTTCTAGGAGGGAGTTTTGTTTGCATTTCACTAAAAGGGTCCAGATTCGTTTATTACCGAGTGTACTATTGCCATCGTCCAAAAAAGAATGACTTGCCTTGGGTTTATTCACCCTAATTAATTCGAAATTTATGGTACCCCCTATGGAAAATCACAACGACTCTCTTACCATAAAAAGTAAATAGATATTTTTTTGTTTTTTTAATATTGTTGTTATATTTTTGTTAGTTTATCAATTGAAATAATGTGATTGCGAATTCTAACTACATTTCAAGGTAGAATACCGGTGGTGATTTTCTACAGAACGTACCATACATCAGCCAAGTCATTCTTTTTTACTTGATGGCTATAGTACCTATCTGCTCTCTATTACCTTAGGAACTAGAGCTAATTCGAAATGCGAAATAGCGCCTATAGATAGCAGAATTGGTCGTTTCAATCGCACCATTAAGAATAGCATATTCCTGATCAGTTCCAAATCTCCATCCCATGGTATTGAGTAAAATAATGCATTCAGCATATCATCATTCTGAAAAAAATATTTTCAATTGCTTCACATTAACCTATTCCAACATTCTTACTTGCTCCAAGAGGTAAGTTCCGCTGTGTGATAATAATAAGCAGGGCATCCAATATGCGATGCAATGAGCTGAATTGGGAATGGAATATCTCTAAAAAGTGGTAATTTTTGAAGTTGACTTGAAAGTTTAAAATATTAAAAAATGTAAATAGATATTCAATTTTCAAGCAGTTTGAGTCGATGATAGGTTATAAAATGATGTGATAATGTTTAAAGCTCTAAGTTAAAATCATAATGAGGCCCTATTATAAAATATATCAACTGGTGCTCATTTGAAATCTTAGTGTAACAAAAGGCACACTTCAAAGCTCTTTTCATTCGAGGCATACTGTAGCTAAGCACACATCTACTTGACTAAAAGGCAGAAATGAAAAATCTTACATAAATCATTCCAAAACTTAATAAACTGATAATTATCGACGACACTACCATTTCGATGAGAAGGCCCACCTTTAACAACTCCTGGAATTTGCCAGAGCAGCTATATTAAAATAGATAATTATTGCTGTATTAGTTAAAACATGAAATTGTTAAAAAATAGATAAGTACTTTAATATTGCACGATGTCGATCAATCAATTGCTGAAAGTGTTTGCGTCGCACATTCCTACATGGAATCAATGGCAAAGCCATGATGAGGGCACGCAATTCTTTTAAATAGGTGGAAATCATTGTGAATATAAACCACATAACTGTGATAAAATTCAACGCGATAGTAATTCCATATGCGCTGAATGCTAGTATTAGAAATTTTATCAAGACCACGTATAATTTCGTTGCATTCGGAGGAATATACTGGAAAAAACATTGTTTAAGTACGGCAATTCTCAACTATCTGGGTCATTCAAATATAAACGAGATTTTTGTTATGGTCAAGGCGAATATTGATAGGAATGGGATGAAAGCGTGAGTAGGCAGTGGTGAAGAGGTAATAAGGCACTTCAGCCTGCGGATTGCTCAATCATGTCTAGAGATGTGCAAATGGAACCTATGCTTTGTCTATACCTAATTTCCGAATCAAATATTGTCAATTTAATTAATACTATACCATATCTGTGGGATCGCAGTGGGACCCAACGATTGATATTGGGAAGAAGTAAAATCCTAAGCAATGGGAATGGGATAATAGGTACTGGAACGTTTTTATTGTGGGATGGGATGAAAAGGGATTGTTAATAAACATTTGGGACTGGTTGGAATGGGATCAGATATTTAGTCCCATACATACCTCTAATTGTTTTTTGACAGAATCAGGAGCACAATGAGTAAGGCAGAAGTCAATCCATCTTTTGCATAACGCATTATCATAACATTTTTAGAGAATGAGGGCATCAAGTCTGGTGAATATATGCCTTACTCATTGTGCTCCTGATTCTGGGAAGGACCGGATTAAGTAACCGCAAGCTGAAGAGACTTATTATGGGCCACGTCCGAGTTGGCGACAGCTGGTTTGGCAACAGCCGGCTTGGCGATGACTAATTTTTTTATGTTTTCTAACAGAAAATGTCTTAGGTTGGTAAGTGACTTGGGTTAGTGAATATGACCGCTTCCGAGAATTATGGTAAGTTAAGAGAAAGAGTATGTGTGTTGGAGAATATCCATGTTGAAAGTGGTTAGAAAATAAAACATAAGATATCGCCAAATCGGCTGTTGCCATATCGGGATCCTCTTATTACCTACCCACCACTTCCTACTCACGCTTTCATCCCTTTCCTATCACATCCAAAACAAGAGTCTTGTTTATATTTGGATGACCCACATAATTTTCCCAAACAATATGATTATTTACAACGTAAAGATCGATGAAATATAATGGCATATCATCCGGTGAATCCAATATGAATATAATAACAATCCCCAACAACATTCCCCAAAATAAAGCAAAGTTTATCGCTGCAATGCATATGTTCATCTTGAAATTTAGCTCATCGATACGTTTTGTCCGTAATATTTTGTTGACATGCTCAAGCACGACAAATGCTTCCAAGAACTGTTGCGTGTGCAATCGAATGTAAATCGTGATGTATGTAAAAAAGCATTCGGAAAGTATGTAGGCGAACGTATTTGCAATGTTTGGAAAATTTAGTAGTGTAAAACTATTTATCGCTAAAACATTAAATTATGTTATTACATTCAACTCTAGAATACAATACTAATTATTACTGTAATAGTTTACTATAGCCAATACAATACTCGTCATGATAACTGCATCACACGTAATAAATATGCACCAGAAGATAATGTTTGATAGGTGATTGGCGCCTTGAAGTAATCCTGAATATAGTAGCACTTTAAGGCTGTATTCAAAGCTTTTCGCATTAGTGAAGTGGGAATTTACACACTGCAAAACCCATTTTACTCGTTGCAGCATTTTAGCTAATTGTAAGCACACATCTGCTTGACTAAATGATTGCCATACATCTATATATACGTATATATCAACTAATTTGTAAAGTTGCTATTTATTCATGCGTAAATTGAAAATCGATGCACGAAAAATGATTACGGTTTATCTAATTTATTAATTATTTAATTTTTTAATACGTAATGCAAAATGGACAAGTTATTATTAACAAAATGTCGATATTGTTCTTAACATCTATATATAATATATATAAACAATATAGTACTTGCCCATTACCACCACCATTTCTGTTAGACCATTTAACAAAGTGATTCGAGAATTATTTCTACGACACTATCGCAAAAACAACGCACAGGGGTTAAGGTCAGGTAAATAGGAGGGCTATAAACAAGGAATAGGAAAGCTCGATCATGACAACGCTCCATGTCACACTGCCCTCTGCGTTACAGAATTTTTTTACCTTTAAAGGCATCTCTGATTTCAGTCTGTGTGACCTTTTACTTTTTCCTAAACTGTAAAATGTCCTTACAGAACGTCATTTTAAAAACATTTAAAAAAGTTTGAAGGAAATAGCATTGATGTTTAAAAAAATAAAATAATTCACATTTATTCGTTTATAATTAAAAAACACACAACTTAAAAATTTATTTGATGTAATGTTGAAAATAATATTCTTTAAATAACTACCATTTTTAATTTCAATTATGTGTTGTTCGAATGAAGAACATTAAAGTCGAATAAATTGAACGAATTATCTGCAAAAGTATTATATATTATTACTAGTACAATTGTTATGTAAATGTATTCTATCTAAAGCTTACTTTAAGTACCAATGCTAGTCGGTACTGTGTAAAACCACCAATTGAAAGGATAATTGGGTGCTGTAAACGCACCATCATCAATAATATAGCTTTTGCTGATTGCAAATCACCATCCCAAGGCACTGCCCAAAACAGCGCACCAATTAATTTATCGTTCTATAATCAATCTAGTTAATATTTTTAATCAAATTACATCTACGTAAGATCTTTTATCACCTGTTCCAGCACTTGGCTACCGCAAAATGAATACAAGTAACAAGCCAAACAATATGCAAAAATGTGGATTAAATTTGGTAATGAAAATCTCTAAAATAATTAAGTCATAGATAGTATTGATTACGAAATTGAACATTTGCGTAAGTTTTGAGATATAGAGGGCACAACTAATGACATTTTCGAAGTCATCTAATGATAGAGTTCCAGGAACTAAAACCTTAGGAAGCTAGCAACGTTCTGAAAATTTCGTTGAACTCATAGATCTGATCATAGAAGATTTAAAATGTTGAAGTCCTAGAGCTTGAAGCCGTAGTTGAAGTATTCGAATCAATTTATATATGTCATTGGTAGAACTCTCTATATCTCAAAACCTGCGTAAATTTGCGATTGCATTTTTTTTAGCACAACGCTACCATTACTTACATAAATAAGACCAAAACTGAGTAAACTAATTATCAGCGATGATATCAGTAATTGATAGAGTAATACCATCTCAAAAACTTGCTGACGCGTCCTGGCCACGCTAAAATAAATATCCAAGTAAGAATAATTTTTAAATATAATTAAATTTCTTACTCTAAAATATTCCAATGATTTTTGATGATCGATTGTAAATATATTTTGCGTTCATATCGATCGTCAATGGATTGGATTCCAATAACTTGCTGACGTAATTTCATTAGAAACATTCCAAACATGAGACGGGTAAAAGATAAATTGAAAATTATACATATTGAAGCAGCATTTCCATAAACGCCAATAGTTAACAACAAAAGGCGAATGAATAACGGATTGTATTTGCTTAGACTATCCGGTAGATACTAAAAAAATATGTCTATAATTATATTTTAAAATATGTGGCGACCCTGGTTACACTAACGCCATCAAAATAGAGTTGGTAAAACACTATTAAAAAAACAGAGTGTGCATAAAACGTCCCCAAAAAAACATAGTGTGCGTATAATGTTTGTAGAGGCGGACAGATCATTTAAAATACTTGGATAAATAAAGTATTGTAGTTAATAATACGTGTATTGTAGAGTGTAATAAATTGAACAACCTACACCTCCACAAATATTAGGTTGGTGCATAATTATTTCGGATTTTTTGCACCATTGTTTTCTTATAATAATTAGCGTTTAGTTTATTATTTTTTCATAAAAGTAATCTTCTCTCTCTCAGGAATAAAAATGCGTACCAAAAACCATCTTCATATCCACCATATTATGCTCTACCACTTTGAGAAAAGTGTGCCTGATTGTCGAAATCCAATAGCCAACCCCTTTCTTCTTTTTCTGTAAGATTTGTTTCGGGCCACTTGTCTTTGTTCTATCGCCGAAAAGTTCGTTGAGATCGCAAAACGGCTCTGCCACCTTCCTTTCTCAAAGTGGTAGAACGTAATGTGGCAAATATGAAGATGATTTTCGGTACGCATTTTTGTTTCTGAAAGAGCCAAGATTACTTTTATGTAAAAATTAATAAACAAAACGCCAATATTTATAAGAAAACAAAGCAGCAATAATTATGCACCAACCTAATAAGAATTTTTGCGTAATCTTACCATGTGGATGTCGAAAAGGCATAGTGGAAAATCATCAGGACATTCAAGTATAAATATATAAACCGAAAAAAATATAATCCAGAATACAGCAAATAGAAATAACAATACGCTAAGTAAATTAGATATGTAGTTCAATTTAACTGCAGGAGATGATGATAAACTCAAATAGATTGTTTCCATATAATGTTGCGCATGTCTCAATTTCTCGGTATTTAAACGCAATGTAACAACAAGGTAGAAGAAAAACGTGATGGATAGCAGCGCTGCAAACGTGCCCGATATGTCAGGAATTGTCTTCAATGAGAATCCATTCAAGGCTGTAATATTTGTCAAATATATTGTATATAGAGTTTTTCAATAATAACGATATGATTTTAAAATGAAATAAAATAAAAGTGATTTCAAATAAAATCAATCATTCTGCTAACTCNGATAATAACCAAATGTTCTTGGAGCTAGCATTTATCGTTAGCAAAATAAATTGTTAGAGTTTACTTAACATAAATGACAACTAGTCACAGGTATAGCTTTATTACCATGGATACTACTTCATTGCAAAATCATATCATTCTTATTAGAAAACCCTATATTAAGATAATTATATGTTATAAAAATTTAAAAGGACTTAAAGCGCCTATTACTACATTGCAACTTATATTATATTATATATTTACCAATATATTTGACTAAGTAGATAAGAAAACTTAGAGCTGTAATCCCTACCATAACTACAAATATGCACCAATATAGTATGTTTTTCACGTAACTTGGCCCTGAAACTACTCCCATATATTCAAGGCCCTTGATATTGTATTCAAACAATGTGGCATTTTGAAATTTATAATTTAAACTTTGAAGTTGAGTGTGAAATTTATTCAGTACAATCGTATGCATTGTAGTACACGTCTTAACGTCCACTCTACAATATCATAGTTTACACAACTGATAAATATTTAGGTATATTGTATTTGGTATTCATATATTATTAACATCAAAATTTGATTGAATATGTTTTCAAAACGACTTTGTATGGATTTACTATATACATAACCAGTTGGAAAAACAATAATATTGTATTTGAAGCGCTTAACCATTCGCATCCAGAATCTTTTTTTTCATGCCATCAAAAAATGCCTATTTTCTCCCTAAAACACCTCTTTTGTTGGCCAAAAAGGGCTGAAAATATGCGCTTCTAATAAAAGGCATTGTCCATTATAAGCATGTGCGTGTTAAAAATATTATCTATTCGATATTAATAAAGATAGTTTCAGAATGGACTATTAAAAACAATTCTTACTCAATGATTTCACTCAGCAAGGCATTAGCTAGTTAAAATCAAGAACTAAATGCTGCCTTAATTTACTAGTCAAAATATGAGCAACTGTTTAATTTCGTACAAACAGGTCTTTATTTATTAAATTATAATATTATACGTATGCACCAATATTTTGTATATTCTAAACTTAATATGTTTACTAATCTTTAAAGTGCTACTATAAAATGTATTCTAAAATTATTAATAAGTACTGTATTCATGCTTCTGTTGCACAACCTACAAAAAATGTCAAAATGGACCAAATAGACTTAATAATCTATAAATAAAAATATTTGTTATAATTAATTGTTACACATATCTGCTATTTATTATTTTACATTGGGTAGAATATCCAATTCGTAATATGAAAAATCTCCAATGGATATTACAATCGGCTTTGCCAATCGTACCATAATGAATAACATGTCTTGGATCAGTTCCATGTCTCCATCCCATGGAATTGAGTAGAATAAAGCATTCAACATTTCATCATTCTGTGAAAAAGTTAAGATTACATTATTTACCTATTTTGTACTAATAAATTTTAATTTTTATTTTTTACTTGTTGTAAGAGATAACTTCCACTATGCGATAATAGTAAACAGGGTATCGTATATGCGACGCAATGTGCAAGATTCGGAATGCTGTATCGCTGTAAGAATGGAATATTTATATTACTTAGACATTGAATGGTAAAAATTTATGTGTCTATTCTGTATAAATTGACTTGGCTAATAAGTTATAGCCTCTTTTTACTTTGTTAGTATGTAAGGTATCTACTCAAAACAGAAACTTTTTTTGCAATAAACATGAGATATATTTAGGCAAAGGTAGGTACCTATAATGACAATGAATCAGTATGACATAATATAGTATAGCTCAGCTTCTGTCGCAATCTTAAAGGTCTAAAATTTTGACCAGAAATAGACATTAGCGTCTGGTACACAATGACAAGCTTTGATCTTTAAAAATCCAAAAATATGTTAACCAGATATTTGGGTGTGCCAAGCAATGCCAGGCGATAAGGGGTATCACTTACGTTTTTTTGCAATTTACAATTCAAGATATTATCTTGAGACTCTTAATATTCATTATACCAAGTAAAACTTACCGATTGCAACAGGAGCTTAGCTCTGATATTTTGGTTAGCTACTCTATTACAGGTATGTACATGGCCCCTATAAGTACCTTTACCTTAGATAAAACTAATTCAAGTAAAATTGCGTAATTTTTGTCACTGTCTTTATGGATAACAAACTCTGGAATAGGATGACATGACTAAGTTCGCTGATTACAATTGTAAAATTTGCGTTTTTACGAAATACCCATATATTTTCCGATAAGTCCCATGTTTGTTGAAATATTCGACTAGAACAGTGGTTTTCAAAATGCAAAGCCAGGCATTAAAAAACATCATTTTTGTTTCCGTTGGTGTTAATTTAGCAATTAAATTGTTATCAGTCGTCTTAAGATTACCTAAGATCGCAAACTTACATAAATCAATCCAAAACTCAACAAACTGATGTTCATTGACGACACCATCATTTGAATCAATAACCCCATCTTCATTAGCTCTTTGAATTTGGCAGCACAACTAAATTTAATTATTTTTATTAAAAATATAGATAAAAAATATATATTGTCACTTTAATATTGCGCAATGATAAAAAATCAACTGCCGGAAGTGCATTCGTCGCATATTCTTGCATGGAATTAATGACAGCGCTTCAATGCGCTGACATAGCTCAACTAAAAACGTCGAAATCATTGTGAAGATAAACCAAATTATCAAAATGAAGTTTAACCCAATGCCAAGGCCATACGTACTGAAGAACAGCACAAGCAATTTCAGTAATGTGATGTACAATTTTGAGGCATGCTGTGGGATAAACTACAAATATATCAAATTTAAAGATGTCTATACAGTTGGGTATTATTAGCGAAGAAAGTCGTAATGTAAGAAAGGATCAGATCAGTTGGGTAATTGGGTTGATTAGAGATATACTTGGTTTTAAGACAGCTTTGGAATACCATCATTAGAGAAGAAAGTCGTAATGTGAATAAGACTGAGAACATAGTGAGGCGTCAAGCCTCGAGAAAAGAAGTTCTGGTATGTAGCACAGATGGTTAGAAATGTTCTTGGTTTTAAGGCAGCTTCGGAGTAGCAAAGGTTTTTTGCGTTGCCTTAAGACCCAGCACATCTCTAACTACTCCTACTATCTAACAAACTTTTTTGTTCAATGCTTGACATTTCACTATGTTCTGAGACCAAGAAGAAAATCTTAATGTCAATAAGGCTGAAAACATCGTGAGGCGTCAAGCATCGAGCAAAAAAGTTCTGATAGGTATTAGTGGTATTTAGAGATGTGCTTGGTTTTAAGACAGCTTTAGAGGACCAAAAGTTTATTGCGCTGACTTAAGACCCAGTACACCTCTAACTATCCCTACTACCTAACAGAACTTGTTTGTTCAATGTTTGACGCCTCACTATGTTCTCAACCTAAGGTAATGTGCAGTGTCCTTAGAGCTATAGTTTTTAATATTTGGCACTGATTTTTGCTGCTCTTTTATATTCTTTGCAATATTTTGTTCATTTTTTTGGTATTTTTGTCTCAAATATTTGATTTTTCTAGACTTTTTTGGTAATCTTTTGAAAATTTAGAAAAAGAGGAAAATAATGTGACAAGAAAGCAATAAAATTGTGAGAAAAGACTGGAAGAAATAAAGAAAACATGCAAAAGGCACCAAAGAATGTGAAAAATACGTAAAAGATTTTAAAAAAATAACCAAAAATCCCAAATACGCGCAACATTAAAAAAAAAATCGTGAAATCTTCAAAATATTCAAACTCCTCATGCAATAATAGTTTAAAAAATGAGGTCCCAAGTTATAAAAGGTTATAACCGAAATGGAAAGTCCATAAAGAAAGTGCAATCTAATTTTTGCATTTCCTAACCGTTTAGATTTGATCCAACTAAAACTACAATTTACACACAACCTCTATCTTCTCTAATAAAAAAAACATATTGAATAGTTACAACGAGAAGATCAATCGTATACAACGGCATATCCTCAGGACATGGCCACGTAAACACGATGATTATTCCCAAACCCATCGATGAAATATAGGCAAAATTTATCCATACAATAAAAGTATTCATTATACAATTTAGCTCATTGAGACGCTTTGATGATAACTTCATATATAAATCGTCAAGCACCACAAACATCTCTTTTAAATCGCGTGTGGCGTATTGAATTTGAAGCAAGAGGTATGTGAAGAAGCATTCAGAGAGTAGAAAGGCGAACGAATTGGCGACGTTTGGAAAATTCATCAATGTGAATTTATTTACAGCTGAAAAGGGAGTAAGTCAATTGTTACTGAAATGTTCGGAGTATAAATAAGTTCGGTTCGTTTTTATACTTTAGAATTTAATAAATGGACAAATTAACCAAAATATTGTCCATTACTACTAGTTGCCACTTTAGAAGAAGTTTTAGAATTACATCTCGGAAAAATGCTCCGTATTTTGAAACGACGCAAATTGCTATCCAAAGATGTAAAAGATGTGAACTAAGTGATCTAACAAATTTTGTTGCATTCATTGAAAGAATGAGTGATTTTTTGGAACAATATATGATGAATATAGCGAGGGTAGTAGACTATCCCATTTGATGGTTTCCAAAGAATAATTTAATACTTTTGCAACATTTGACCATGAAAAGTCTTTCGCAAACGATGCTTGGTTAGCACAACATTTGAAATCAAAATATTGTCCATCGCTTATTACTACTATAGTTCCCACTTTGGAAGCGGTTTCCAAATTGCATCCGCGAAAAATGCTTCCACTTTTAAAACGACACAACTTTCTATCCAAAGATGTGAAAGATGTGAACTAGTGACTTTAAAAATCTTGTTGCATTTATGTGACAACGAGTGATCTGCAGAAGCAATATCTGATCAATATATCGAGGGAATTAGATTATCCCGTCCGACGGTTTCCAAAGACTTGTTTACGACTTTTGCTACATGTGGTCACGTAAATTTTTTTGCAAATGGTGCTTAGTTAACACAAAATTTGTAATCCTCAATGTACAGTGCACATTATTACATGATATCGGATCTTAAAAAAATCCCAAATTCAGTTATCAGTATAAAATTTTCATATTAACAAGAGCCAACATTTGAAAACGCACCAAACTTACTTGACTATCACCTTCAAGCTCAAAAGAAAGTAATAAAACTTGATTTCCGGGAACTAAAATTTCGCTGACGATGAGTGTAATTTTGCATACTCTATTCTAAATTATCTCTGTGTCTCAAAAAATTGCCGATCTCGGAATACTTTCTCTTTGACATGAATGCGATAGTGCTTCGATTAGAAAATAAATACTGTAATAGTTGATTAGTTCCAATACGATGCTCGTCATAATAATTCCATTGCATGTAAAAAACGTCAACCAAAAGATGATATTAGTTATAAGCTTGTCACTTTGAAATATTCCATAGTATTGTAGCACTTTAAAGCTGTACTCTAAGTTTTTCGCTTTCTTAAAGCGACTGTTTACGCGCTCGAACGCTTGTTTGATTCGTGTCATACTCTTCAACATGCACCAATGAACTAAACAACTGACGCAGTAACTGCAGTTAAACATGTTTACTCGATCGAAAGCTAAAACATACACAACTGCACTAAAATTCAAATAGCGCAATATAAAAGTAGCTAATTGATTTATAATTGTATCTTTCGATATCAAATATAAATTTGATCTAGGTCATGTACGATTAAAATCATTCCTGATTTATAATCTGAGTCAATTTTTAAATATTAATTTATAGCACCAAGCGAAGAGTGTCAACATTTCTGTTGTCAATATGTTATTATACAGGGTGTAACAGCATAACTTCCTTTTTTAAGATGCCCGTCATTCATTCGGTTGATGTAGTATCGGAGCGCTAATGGTCTCGTTCGAGAGAGGAGACTATAAAGATTGAAGAAAATAATGCTGAAAAACATTAAACTTAACTTATTAGAGTTACCACTCAAAAGTTGTTTCTTTGCCAAATCAATGGTGCGATATGTTCGATCGAGAACAATTTTCGTTCATAAAACTAACAAATATTTAATAATTGGATTTGTTTCGAATTTGTTTTGTAAACTAAATAGTAGCGTTGGATAAATAGAGTCTGCGATATAAGTTTTGTTACACTTATATTTATAAACACGAAACAAAAAATAACAACCCCAAAATTCTCATTTTTCGGGAGAACGATTTTAAAATAATATTATGCATTTTGAAAGTTAAATTAAACGAACATTTTCTATAATATTATTTTTTTTTTGTTTGTGATGGTTCTATAATACTTAATATACATCTAAATCAATATTTTAAACTTGACCAAGTTAAACAGGCCACCCTTTTCCCATCTTACACTTTTGACACTTTTCTTAGAAAACACTTCAGATTGCTAAAAATGTTAAAATTCACTTTGTATGTTATATATATTTTTACATTTTCTATCACATTTTATCATCGCTTTTCTATTTTAAATGAAATGTTCCAATTGGAAAAAAAATTGTGACCTTATTAGACGAGACTTTTAAACAGCATTAACCGAACGAGGTAAGAAATAGAATACAACAATCACACAAGCTGATTTCCCCACCACCATTTGAGGTACAGCCAGTTGGCGCGTTTTTTTTAAGTGCTATCCCCAGTAGGCCTAATGCACTCTCCTCTGGACCTAAAAAGCAGGAACCGAACCTAACATGCCTTTCAAATACCTAGAGAACCAAAGCCTGACCAAAAAAATACGCTAATTAAGTAGCATGTTCAAAAACTTACCACGCATCTCGTATACGCAAGTTGTATTACCGAGATACGTGCGATTCCACTTGCTGCTCACTGCGCTCCAAAGCGACCTACCGTATGCGCTTGAAGAAATATCGCTCCGATATCACTCCGCACGGCTTCCTAGCCGTATGCGCGGAGGGTCACTCGCGATTCGCGTATTAGTTTGTCAGTTTCTTGCGATGGGTGCAATTCGCATACCCAACGAACGAAAATCACTCTGCTGTGGAAGAACTTCCACCCCATTAAGGGCCGTGCGTCCTGCAGAGGATCACTCGCGTTGCCTGCACTAAAACAACGATGCGAAAATCACTCTGCACGGCTTCCTAGCCGTATGCGCAGAGGGTCACTCGCGTTACCCGCGTAATAAACGAACGAAAATCACTCTGCGGTAGAGCTTTCACCCTTTAAGCGGGCCGCTCGCGCAGAGGGTCATTCGCGATTCGCGTCCTGGAAGCTGCATAAGGAAAAACAACCAAAAACAAAAAAGTGTGCGTGTTTGCATGTGTGTTTGTTTGTTTTGCGTTTCGAAATTTCAATGTGTTCGAATGCATTCTGCTTGCTGATGTTTTCATTTGAATGCATTTAAAAAAAATACTAGAAAAACACTACTATTTATTTTTTAAGTTCTACGTTTTTCATTTCATTGTGCTTTGTGACTTTTATTAATTTTCTGTTATTTTAGTTCAAATCTGTTTATGTTTTTCTTGCTGATGCGAAAAAGACTACTATTATTTTTTTAAGCTCTATGTTTTTTTATTTTACTAGGCTTTGTGACGTTTATTCATTTTACTTTATTTTTTTCAAATCTTTCTATGTTCCACTCGCTGATGTATTATATTCAATTTATTAAAAAAAACATTACCCGAAAAAGACTACTATTATTTTTTAAGTTGTAAGTTCTTATATTTTATTATGCTTTGTGACTTTTTTTGTTCTCTAAATGTACCTAAATCCGTTTAAAATTTTTATCATTTTCTGCACATTATATAGTACTTTCTGTTTTCATGAATACAAAATCACCTATGAGGAGCATATATTTTGGAACAAGTGTGGCCCATTTGACCTTAACTGCATTGAAAGTATAGAATATGATGAAAACAATGAGAAGAAATAAAAAAACACCGATCACAACCGAAAGCGCGAGGGCGAAAGTTCGAGTTCACAAATAAAACAGGTAGAAAGAGATTGCACCACCTATTAATCAATCGCACCTCCTAACAACACCAACTCCACATATACATACCGATAAGCAGGAATACTCAATGAGTGGGATTGTAGGTGAAAATACAATTCCACGGTAATAACCAATAAACCAATGAACGGACCAACAAATTGTTCAATCATCAAAGTACGCAAACAAATAATTGAATCATACCGAACAATAATTTATTCAATATAGAAAACTGACGAACACAACCCACAACGTAATGAACTCATTCGAATTGTGGAACCCAAAATAGACAAGAAAAGCTACCATAGATGCTACTTGAGTCCACGAAAACAGAAAACAGAATATGCAGAACACGAAAAATTAATGAAAAGTGCATGCCACAAAGGCACCCA
>JARJDW010024424.1:0-28629 GCA_030264715.1 Adinopsis sp. GC000173 | reverse complement strand
TTTTGATACTTTTAAAATTCCAAAATGCATTATTATTTAAGTGGCACACAAAATGATAGAGAAACTACAAAATAAAATCAACTTAAAAGTCCAGCACCGCTTACACTTGTCAAAGTTAGTTTCTATATTCATGTAACATGACTCTGGAAATTTTTCACTGAAATCTGGTATTCTGAAGACAGTACGTTTTGATACTATTTAAACTCTACCTACCCAATATGAAAATATTCAATAAAATACAAAGTAAAATCGATTCAAAAATTAGGCATTGCTTACACTTACAAAAGTGAATTTCTATATTTTCAATATCATTTGCTAAATTTGTGAGCGCCGGAAGTAGTAATATAGCAATATTTAAGACAGTACACGAAATTTTAGAAACTTTACATTTGGATGCATGTATAACATATAAAACTGGCGCGATACCACGGCGCGCGATAAAAGGATAAAACAATAAAATGGAGAATATTCCAGATATACTATAGGTTATTTGCAATTCCGTGTACTCTAACCTGAAACTGCTTGCCATCGATTCTAAGATGTATGACGTTCCACATGCAATCAGTCGTTTTCGCAAACGCAAAGACAATATGCAAATTTATCATATAATAATCCGCAAGTGTAATGGTATTTGATGTATTGGATGCGATAAATCGGGCGATCAAAAGATCGGGTCGATTAATTATCGGCGTGGTGTGTGGCGAAATCAATTTTATAAATGGCTGGGAATTGATAGGAAGCGGCAGAAATGTTTATATATATAAAAGGAGAGCGATTTGGAGATATATACGTATTATAGGAGAGAGCGTGGCGCACATAGCGGAAAATCCGGGATTTCCTTTATCGCCAATCTTAATGGGCAAAGGTCAATTGCTCAGCCATTCCTCGGGCCGGCGCTGCCGCTTCATAAAAAAATAATGTATAAAACCAAAAACACCTACCAATATAAAATAAAATGTATTTTTTTGTTGTTTGGTGTATAAATTTCGGGATGGAAAAGTTTTTTCGCTTTAAAGAAAAAAAACCGACGCGAGAGAAAAGGGAAAAACTGCCAAGACTGTCAGGATTGTGTATTAACTTCTGTAGCTCATCTATTTTATTGTTCCTGAAATTTGATTTCCCAAGTTTCTGCAAGAGATCGTTCCACATTTGAATATAATATTCTCAGCGTTTTTCTCGCTCTCTCCCTCACACACCGGCACCGGCACCCAATTCGGCAAAACAAAAATTCTTACCTACCTCCCTACATCATTATTAAATTACGCTAAACAAAATTTAAACAAAACGCAAAATATGATAAATATTATAAACAGTTACACATTCTTATATATTTATATGCCCTCACCGAATCTAGTAAATAAAAGATAACAAAGGTATTGATTTTAGTATCATTCATCTGGGATTGTAAAACTCGACGTTAAAATACTTAAAACAACACCATTGTTAATCACTTTTATTTATTTACATTTGATAGAGTCTCCATAGTCTGGAGTTGCATACTTCAGAAACTAAGTAGGTAAGAGTAAAACGTTGATCGAACATATCGTAGAAAGGAATTAAAAATTTATAAAAAGTTGTGTTTTTTTAAGTTATGATGACTAATATTAAGACTTCTGAGTTTGTACATTTTTAAAGACATCTAATGCAAAATGTTAAATTTTATATTTACTCTGCTAACATCACTGCTATTCGCAGTATACTCACTAGCTATGCCCCCAAATCGAGTCTACATGTCAAACAATGAATTTTTGTATTAAATTAATACATATTTATAATAATGGCTTATTTTTTTATTAATTATTAAAAAGGACTTAGATTTTTCCAATACCAATAAATTTTACATGCAAATGCAAAATGTTAAAACAGTCTTTTATTCTAACTCTGTAAGCATCACTACTAATTAGAATACTCAATATCTATGTACCCAAAATTCAGTTTAGAAGCTAAACAATTTGTTTTTTTGTTTATAATCATGATTTATTTTTTTATTAATTATTAAAAAAGACTTAGATATTTTAAATTCCCATGAATTTTTACACTGAAAAAGATAAATTTTGTCAAATGATAAATAATTTATGAATATGTTGCAGCAATCAGCGCAACAAAATTACGCATTTTCCCACTTCGAATCCACCGCCGTCGACTTGCAGCAGCGTTTTGCATTCGCTGCATTGTGATGAATAATGCGTGCTAGTTGACTGAAAAATCGCGCGCGCAAAATGCACGGTGTAGAGTACTCCCCTCCTACCCTCCGTTGACTTTTCCCGTTCGCTCGCAAATTTGGCGCATCGCAAATTCGTAAAAAGCATGTTTGCTTGTCGTACGACATCATCAGAATATTTACAATGAAGAAAGGCGACGGCGGCGGCGGCGGCATTCGCTTATTTTTCCGCCCGCCCCACGTTTAGCGTAACTCGATTGTGCTCCTCCGCGCCCGATGTGCATGGATCCCGACGTGCGTCGCATAACGCCATCGGCACACTCACTCACGCAAACACACGCCGCCAATCGAATCGATTACAAATCGACGAACGGATTAAAAACGTCGCTCGCTAATCGCTCGTCGAACATGTCGTCGCATACAAATTGTTGCTAAATAGCGTCATCTCGCTCGATCGCATAACATTAGCGGCTTTACGCCGCCACCCGCGCGAGCGCCGAAAATCGAATCATCGTTTTTTGGCAGGCCGGCGATCTCATGAGGAATGCAGCGGCGTGTGGCACCATTTCGCACCTCTTAAACCAAGCCGTCGGCCCGTCATATGTGTGTATGCGAGCGAGAAGAACTAAAAAAAATAAAAAACACACCACGGCGCACACAACCAACGAACGAATCCCCAAAGATCACACCCTGACAGATGTGAAGGGGAATGCTAAAATGCAATTTTCACCGAACGGGAAAATCAGATTTTTAAATTAGCATAACTTTCGACCGCGCCCGATCGAAGTAGGTACGCGCGCGTATCGTAGGCAGCAAAAATGCGCTCCCCGCCGCGCCGTAGGCAACAAGTTCCTAATTAGCCTGCTAGGCTATACCTACACAGTACGTGCATATATACATCGATGTCGCCGCGAAAATGTAAATGTGTACCGTGCGCATTGTCGACGCGCTCGACGATGAGCTGACGCGCAAACATGCTCGTCAACATCTCACTCATACGCTATTTGATATTTTCGGATTTGAATATGAGCTTAATGCAAATTGCACGATTTAGACACAATTCGCATCTGAAATCAAATACGTATTTGATTGATAAGCGCTTATTCGACAGGCGCTCGGCGTTTTACGCTTTGCGCATCGTTTAAGAAATTATGAAATTCGCCGAGACGATAAAACTTGCTGCGACTATGAAAAATCAGCAAACTTCGTCTCATCGTTCAGCTGAAATCCATCATTTTCAGCTATTTTCAGCGTGGCCGAACAATCGCAATTGCGGTATTTTTTCATGCTGTTAAATATTTTTATAGTAAATCCTTAAATTTTGTGTCATCTCCATGACGTTTAATAACATTTCGCAACAAAAAGCTTGCCAGCGATAAAACTTGCTGATAATTCAGTCGCTTTCTATGAAAAATCTACAAACTTCTCATCGCTCAACTGAAATTCATCATTTTGAGCGCGGGCAAATCATCAACATTTCTTCATACTATATATTCCCATTTTACGTGAATATTTATTTATATATTAAAACATTTCAACTTTTTTCACACATTGTCAATTAAACACTATTTGTCTTCAAAACAATGTTAAATTTTGTTGATGTTTCGAAAGACATCATAGTAAAAACATGTCAAGCAATAAACTTGGTGATGATTCAACATGAAAAATCAACAAACATTTCATCACATAGCTGAACTTCCACATTTTCAGCGCCAGCAAATACCTACTTGTAATTAGACTTTCATACGGCGCGCGTTTTAATGTTTTGCGTGCGTGTGTATTAAAATATTAGATTATTATTTTTAATAAATTCTTAATTTCGTTATATGATATTTCAGACAATTCTCATGTCATAATTCAGCATGAAAACTCAACGTGCATGTCATTCCGAAATTGAAATATATCATTTTCGACACAGTTAAATAATCATCATTTCATGTTAGAATAACATTTCATGTAAATTAGCTTTTATATACGTAAATCAATTTAAAATAATATCCTCTACTTTATTTTCCAAAACAAAAAAGTTTAAATTTACTCTTAACGTTATGCATGTACCAAAGTGAACCAAGCCAACGCACTCACTCATTCTTCCAGAGTGCTGGCCGCAAAATTAACCTAATTAGGGTTCGAATTTCTGGACAATCCACCTTATTCGCCAGATTTAGCTCCTCTGACTACTACCTGTTCCTAGATATTGAAAAATAGTTAGCGGGAAAAAAGTTTCACTCGAATGAACAGATTATAGCCGAAACAAGGGCATATTTTGAAGAGTTAGACAAAACATATTATTTGGAAAGCATAAATAAATTAGAATATCGTTGGACTAAGTGTATAAGCCTCCATGGAAATTACGTAGAGGAATAAAAATAATTTAGTCCCAAAAATTAGATATTGCTACATGTAAATTAGCTATTATATACATCAATCAATTTAAAATAACATTCCTCTACTTTATTTTCCAAAAGAAAATATTTAAATTTACTCCTAACGTTATGTACATGCATGTACCAAAGTGAAACTTACTGATAGCGTATGATAAACAATAAATTAACAAATACTTTGTCACTGAACTGAAACTCATCATTTACAATACTGTTTAATAACAAATGTTCATGTAATGTTAAAATGCAATGTAAATATTCATTAAACTAATAATTTTCAGCTTTTAATGGGTTTCATAAAAACACTTGTCAATGAATGAACTACCTGGTAATTCAGCATGAAAATTCAACAAATAATTGGTTAACATGCATATATTTTGTTGGTATTTCTCGGAATGCAATAATGTACGTAGGCATAGACGGATTAAACCAAACAACATTATTCCATATTAAAATGCTTCAAATAAACGTCCTATCATCATATCAAACATCGATTTAAGACATATTAATACGCGTTGAAAACCATTACAATTATCTAAATATTATATTATGATTAGCTAATAATAAATTTAAAAATATTAAAGAAATGATAAACTAAATTTCAATAAATAATAAATATGTTTTATTAAAATTCAAAGAGAATACAAATGTGAATAGTGATCCTATATTAAAATGCATATAACAATTTTCAATATGTTTCATAAAATATTATAATTTGTTATTCATCATAACTCAGCATGAAATTTCAACAAATAATTATCATCAACATACCGATTTTGTTGAATATGAAAATGTAAAAATAGATCAAACCAAAGCACATTTTTTCACAGAAAAATGCTTCAAATTAGTCGCCCTTATAGAAATATTTATCAGCAATTTGAGAATAAATAAATGTTCTCTAAAAAACATTATAAATATTAATTTTATATTCAAATATAATGTAGTACATTAATAAACTTAAAACAATAATAAATTTAATACCAATAAATTTTATTCTTGTGTCATTGTTCCATAATATATTTTATTGGAACTTAAAGAGAATAAAAAAAATGTTGACACTATTTATTAAATAATAATTTTCATAATATGTCATAAAATTGTTTATAATATCGGCATAGAAAATTATCGTATAATTCATCATTTAACAGAACTTCATGATTTCCATCGTAAATACAAATAATCACAATTTCATACAATTTGTATTTTGGAATATTATATGAATGTATTGTACATACTCGTATATGTATTAATAAATGAGCATATTTTCATCAGTCTGCACAATTTTAATTTAATTATTTGAAATACCTTAAATTTATTGTAGCTATATATAATTCAATTGTAAAAATATGGTCACGAATTAAACTTGGTGTAAAATATAAACAATCGATGATTTTCCGCGTAATTAATTAATAAACATTTCATATCGTCATATTCTGACAAAAATGATATTTTTGTTAATTTAATAAATTGCTAAATGTGTTTAGCGAGCGAGATAAAAATTAATTTTGTGTGCCAAATCAACAAACTTTTCATCCCTGAGCTAACATTACGATATTATTTCGGGCAAGAGCAGCATATAATAAACAATTTTTGTTACATTTTCTATAAAATCCATCCCTAAAAAACGTGTCAGCGATAAAACTATGAAAAATCAACAAACTTCTCATCTCTGAAGCGACATTTATCATGTTCCACGTTCGGCGATAGAAATTCCAGATTATTTCGATATTTATCATAAAAAAAATTATAAGCAAAAATGTTGAAATGCGCACAAAAATATTTTATTGTCATTTATAGTATTTGTATGATACTTTAAATGAAATTGTGATCGATGGAAAATTTACATACTTCTCATATTATAAAAAAATAGACTAAAACACATCATTTTCAGCACAACCAACAAACTAGAATTTTAATTCATTTCGATATTCTATGACAAGTTGCAAACAAAAATATTGTATTCAAACGTAAATTATTTTGATCTCCATAAAAAACATACAGTCATAAAATTTAGCAATAACATAAAAAATCAATAAACTTTTGCTCGCCGAAGATGAAATTTATCCTTTTCAGATTTACAAGTTCAAATTTGTTATTATCCACAAAAAAAAGTTGTAAAGCTTAGCAATCAAAATTTAGTTGTATTACAGGAATGATGAGCATTGTGCTTTGTCCAGTAGTTCTATAAACGTTGTATATTACAATAAATTGGATTTTTAATTACACATTTAATGAAATTGTTTTATATCGAAAAATTCATGATTGTCAAAATTTCACATTATTTATTAGAAAATTTTGTAAACAAAAGTATTGCATTTAGCACAAAAACCTTTTATTTGTATTATTTACATTCGACAATGTCCACATACAAAAAAAAACGTTTGAACGATTCGATATATGGATAATTCCATAAATAATCGACGAACTTTTCATATGAAAAGTAAAATTAGTTACATATTTTCATCCAATACAAAAATTTTTATAGAATAGGTATGTTTCATAGACAATTAAACTTTTTGCCATCGGTTACACTCAATATATCATTATAAAATAAAACACAATAAAAAATCGACAAAACTTTGAGATTATTTTAATATTTATTACAAGAAATTATAAACAGTAGGTTTGGATTTTGCCCAAAACTAATATTTCGTATCCAAAACATATATTTTTAGCCAATACAAGTATATATGTATTATAACAAAAATAAATAAAAATAATTTGTTATCATTTATATTCAATGTCACCTCTCGCCAAATACAAATAAATTCAATGAAAAATCATCAACTACTTAGTATATACATAAATTTATCATTTTATATCCAACTTTGGAATTATTATAGCATACAGTACAAGGAATTATAAGCAAAAGCTTGGACTTTGTACAAAACCAATATTTTGTAATGAAAGCTTATTTTCAGAAGCACAACCATATTTTTTATGTTTATTGGCAAAAGATAACCATAAGTGCAAATTTAATATAAAAAAAAAATTAGTACCTATATTGTTATCATTTAGATTCAATATTACTAATCGCCAATGGAAAAAACAAGACTTTCAAATAATCAGATGAAAACACTGAGTTGGGTCGTAAACTTATCTTTTTCATTGTCTAACCATCTAAATTTGAGATTATTTTAATGTTTATTGCAAAAATTATGGATTTTACCCAAAACTAACATTTTGCATCGAAAAAAGTTTCTACCCACAATGATAACCTCAAAAACTTTTCATTTATACACTCAAATTCATAATTTTTAGTCAGTAACAAACCAACATTTCAAACTATCTTAGTAATTATATTAATTATTTAATGTTACTAATCGCCAATCGAAAAAACAAGACATTAAGTTAATTCAAAGAAAACCCTTTTGTTTTAGATAGTAAATTTGCTTTTTTCAATGCCCAATAATCCAAATTTGAGATTATTTTAATGTTTATGACAAGAAATTATGGATTTTACCCAAAACTAACATTTCGCATCGAAAAAAGTTTCAGCCGACAATGATAACCTCAGAAACTTTTCATTTGTAAACTAAAATGCACCATTTTTAGTCAGTGTAACATACCAACATTTCAAACTATCTTAGTACAATATTTATATTAATTATCCAATGTTACTAATCGCCAATCGAAAAAACAAGACTTTAAGTTAATTCGAAGAAAACACTTTTGATTTGGATAGTAAATTATTCTTTTCAATGTCCGACAATCCAAATTTGAGATTATTTTAATGTTTATGACAAAAAATTATGGATTTTACGTAAAACTAACATTTTGCATCGAAAAAAGTTTCAGCCGACAATGATAACCTCAGAAACTTTTGATTTGTAAACTAAAATGCATCATATTTAGTCAGTGTAACAAACTAACATTTCAAACCATCTTAGTAATTACACAATAGATAAAATTATCGGACATGATTTTCAGCAAAATTATTATACAATAAATAAATAATAAATGCTGTATATGTCAACGAAAACTAAACTTTTTTGTATCACTTACGTCCAATAAAACCTTTCATCGTCGTCGAGCAAGAAAAAAACGTACAAGTCATAAAACTTGCCGATAATTCAATGAAAAATCAACAAAGTTCACATCGCGCTGAGAAAAACTTTATCATTTTCAGCCGGTCGACGATCAAAAATCTCAATATTTATTGCGCGAAATTAAAAACAAAAATTTGTATTTTGTCCAAAACTATTTTTATCGTTGTGCGATAGCGCGGCGTTCAATAAAATCGTTTTCGATACAGAAGAGAAGAAGGGAAAAAAGCGAGGCAGCAATAAAACTACCGATAATTCTATGAAAAATCAAGCAACTTTTCATCGCTGAAGTGATATTCATCACGTTCAAACGTCCAACGATCAAAACTCGAGATTATTTTAATCTTTGTCTGGATTGAAAACGTTATAGGTAGTACATTGCAACTAAAAATTATTTGTTTATCATTCAGATTCAATAACGTCGCTCGCTGAAAAGCATACACCTGCAATTTAAGCGTCGGGGATAATCAACGGCTATTGATATTGCAGCAGAAAAAAACACATAAATGCCGTGTTTCATCTCAAACTAAATTTTTTGTATCATTTACGTTCAATAAACCCTATCTCCATGAAAAAAACGTACCAGCGATAAAACTTGCCGATAATTCGATGAAAAATCAACAAACTTCTCATCTCTGAAGTGAAATTTATCATTTTCAGCGTCCGACGATCGCAATTTCAATCTGAAACGTTGCGTATTGGATGCTGCCAAACAGGATATTAATACGCGCCCGAAAAAACCGAGCGTGTAACGAACGCCAGCCCCCCGACCAGCAACAGTAACAACAACAACAACAATTTCCTACTCTATTTGCGAGTGCACATCCAATGTGCGGCGCGCGAGGGGGTGGTAGCGGGGGGCGGCCAAGCAAGACAACGAAGCCGAATTGCAATGTAGATTTCATACCACAAATTCCATTTAACATTTTAATGAGCACGCATTTGCTATTCTGTCCCTGAGCTCTACTTGAATCCCTTATAGGTTTAGTTTGGAAGCGCCCGTTCGCTCCTTACGTTCTCGCACAGTCCTTGAAAGCGCACACACTCGCACACGCCGCCCGGCGAGAGAGAAAACCTTTTCGCCTCTTCTCGAAAGTGAAGTTGGGAGGGCGAGCGGTTACATGTCCGGTTAGGAACGAAGGAATTATCCTTCCGAAGCTTTCATTTGAATTAGTTATATAAACTTGGCGAGAATATTAAAACTTTTCCCGATGATGACGATGATGGTGGTGGAGGTGTGGTGCGCGGTTTGGTGTTTCATGCGCTTTTTTAACACTCGCAACGCACAGATCGTCGCTTAGAACAAACACATTCCAATATGTTTCAAAAGCTAAATATTATTTCAATGCAAACACAAATAATGTTGTTGTAATAGTTTGCGTTCGGCGAACGAGCGCGCTCCTTCGCTTCCTTCTCTCGCTCGCTGCCTGCTTATTATAATAAATGTAAATTAATCTGCGAAGTAAAATTTTAGACAAACTAAGATTGTTATTGTTACGCAATCACAATATAAGAAGAAGAAGGAGAGGAAGCGCCGGCGTGCGCGCGCTAGCTTATTAATTGTTTTCGATGCGAAGCAGAGCGGAAAATTTTTCGTGTGCACAGAGTATAGTTTATTGTTGTTTAAGCCAACCGCACAATTAATTATCGGACGCAGAAGAAGCAAAAAAATATAGAAAATATTATCGATCACAAATTAACTGGACCCGCAACCAAAACAACAAATCATAAATTATTTGCACGACATGCCAAAGAACATTAATGCATTGTCAATTTTTTTCCTAGGCAAATTTTTAATTTTTTAGACCTCGCTGCTGAAAATTTAATGGAATTTCAGGCCGAATTTTTTTTTATTTCCATGACGTGGAAAATCGATAACAATGCTAGAGTTTCGTAAATTCATAAATTATTCACATGGAGTGTGTGAAAATTTTGATTATTTGTTAGATTTAAAACAAACAATTGAATTTTCTCAACGAACAAAAGTGTTTGATTGTTTTGCTTGTTAAATGTTAAATTCGTTGTTATCAAATTATCAAACTCGCAATTATTGCCCGCTTTCAATACAACGTAATAATTAATTATTAGTAATAAAAATGGATCATAAAGCCAGATTTTCAACAAAACCATTGTAACAACGCCATGCATAAATTATTTACTCAAAAGCCGAAAATCATTAATGATTTAACATTTTTACCAAGCCTATTGAAGATTAATTTTTAACTGATGCAAATTACACGTGGAAAATGCGGACTGTTTGTTTAAAGATCGTTAATTAATGCTATCTTTCTTAAACACATCCGCCAGCAATGTAAAATTCCGGACAAATGGAGTATTAATTATAGGGCGCATCAGGATTTACACCGACAAGTCATGGCAAAAAGATTGATTTTCGGTTTCTTTCAACAAATTTTAATCGGATCAGCAACGTTCTAGTAATATGATGAAGTTATAAACATTTTCGTATTAATTTTCATTTTGAAATTTATGATCAAACATTTATTTATGAAAACATTTCATTAAATTAGCTTGTATTTAGCTGATTTTGTATAAGAAATATGGCAATTGCACCACATTCAAATTTTAAATATTTTCATTGAACTTCATTCGCTCTAAAGTTAAGACACTTTCGTTTGAGCTTAATTTTTCCTAATTTATTTTCGGATACCAGCTTCTATCATTATGTAATTTCAAATTTGTTAGAAAACAGTGTATTAAATTCATCTGCACTGTGATTTCTGTCTTATAGTGTTATTTTCAGAATTTATTATTGGGTTGGCAACTAACTAATTGCCGATTTCAATTATAAATGGTTTTCACTCCCATTTTTAGGATATCCGTAAATGTTATGATATTCTTCTTCTTATCTATGTTAGCTATCATCCTAATTTAGCTTTATAAGTTTATTACGTAGATATTTTCTCAAAGTGCATTTTTTACCTGAACATTAGTATGGAGTGCAAAAACGAACATTTTCGCTATATTTTGCTTTATGATTTTTGTAAAGGAAACAACGCAGTGCAAGCCGCCAAAAAGTTACGTAACGTGTATAGTGATAAAGCCCTTAAAAAAGGCAATGCCAAAATTGGTTTGAAAAATTCCATTCTGGAGATATTTCTTTTAAAAATGACCAACGTTAAAGTCAACCAGTTGAGCTTAATGAGGATGAAATCAAAACCATCATCAGAAATCATTAAAAAAAACTTTTATTTCCTTGAACAAATCGGCAATTACTTATTATAGTTACATCTGTACTGATAAACTAAAACATAAACCAATCTTCGACAATCAAATTTTAAATATTCATACAATACAATATTTCAATCTCAATTTCAATTGTTATCGTTTTAAGCTGAAAATCATCATTCTTTTGTTCCAGCTAATCTGCAAATGATTTTTTGTTACATCGTTTTTAGACCACCAACCAATTTGGCAAGCACCTTCCATAGTTTACTTTTTTCACGCGAATGCTTTGTACTCCTTTGTTGTTGTTTTGTACCGTAATTGTAAAGCTTCTTGTGCGCGGCATTGTTTATAAGGAGATATATTTCATGCTGGCATTTAAATTTTTGTCACTTCGCAAATGTATTTTATTTCTTACTCCTCCAATTTTCCTAAATTTTCATAAAACGCGAGACCAATTAAGTATGTATGCGCATTTAGTGTTCTACTAAACTATGCATTTTCCTCGTTTTGTGGTGCAAATCTAAGGCTGATTATGCTGTTATGCACTCCAGCCAGCAATGCCGCATAAGAGGGCTTGCGATTGTAGCACAAAACAGGCAAAATACATAATCCACCAACACAAAACGTGCGTGAATGAAATTTTTAAAATTGAAATATAGGAGAGTGTCAAGCTGGAGTACGAAAATGATTTTTTTTTAATGTATTAATAATAAACACAAAATTAAATATTTAAATTTATAATTTGTTAATCACCAAGAATTGGATGCATCAATATTAAACTGTGAAAAAAAAATCAATAAAAACAACTTGCAGATTGTAAAACTATTTTTTAAGTAGTATTAACATGCATTGAGTTACTTGTGCTGCATTAAATGTCTATACATATCCATAACAAATCGTCATTAAACGATGCTTGTTTCTAGCTTGATTGATCAAATCGCTTATTGACGATAAACGTATCTCACATTATTTTCGTTTTGTTGTCTAATACAACGATGGATAAAGTTTTAATAAAAATTATAAATTTAAAGATTACATAAGGATTACTTCAGCTACAATGAAAAAATATTTGGTAACTACTTTACTTTATATTTGGTAATAGAAGCAAACAAATATTACCATAACATTTATATTCAATCAATCATTATAAAATATTGTTACTTAACTCACCCATATTTCCCTAAATGGTGTTGAATAAAACTTAACTTAGTTTCGGTTAAGTGTAAAATTTGATCTTAGATTAGATAGAATTGAATTTCACGAGTAAATTTATGGTTTGTGAAACATGAGTTTAATAAATTTCATTTTAACACTATAACCGCATCAAAACATTTTCAGTTTTGTATTTTTTAACAGGTTTGATAAGTTTCTTACAAACGTAATGAATATTTGATTTTTCATTAAAGTCAACAAAAAAATAAAATTACTCTAAACTCAAATTTAAAAGTTAATAAATTCCAGTCTGGATAGCGAATTTAAATTTTATTATTTTAAACAAATTATTTTGTTAGCAGTTAAAAAACCTAATGAAAGCACAACAATGTGGTAGAATTTTTGTTGAATATAACAAATTTTTATTTACAGTCGCCTTAAACAAAAAAAAGTTAATAAATACTTGAGTTTTGTTTACAATTAAACCTTTTTTCTCATATTTTTAGCATATTACTGTATACAAAATGTTTGATTAAGTACCTCCACTTTTTTATATTCAACATCACAGCGTAGCACAATATTTTGTTTATGATTGGCAAATATTGTTGAGCTAACAGAGCTAAAATTGAACGATTTTTAATGCCAATAGGACAAAACTTTTCTCGTATCCCTGCCAAGAAGCGATCACTTTGCGATCGCTCACAAATTAGGAATCGTCGTCGTCGTCAACAAGGCAACAAATCATAAATTATTTGCGTGCCGATAAATTTCGCTGCACGTCCATAAATTCGCGACCGGCGAGCGCACTTTTTGGCAATCGTGCACGAGGAGATTATTGCAAGCAGCAAACCGAATGGCGCATCACCACCGACTACTACCGAGAAAATTCAACGCAACGAAAAAACACTAAATCAAAATTAGGTGATTCTTGTTTTTTCTCCCCGTGTATTTTTTCGTCTTCGTTTTTTCGGTTTTGCGCTGCTCTGGCCGGACAAATGCGGAAGACAAACAGTTTGCGTTCTGTTCTACACGTCGCAACAGCGTCGTACGCCCGTACCGTACGTACGTATTAATTAATTTTTTTCCCATCCAATTCTTATTAACCCAGTTTCCAGGCGAGCCGGCAGCCGCGTACAAAAACGTCCACAATCCAATAATACAACCGTAATTTTGCCTCATATACACACTGCGTTAAGAAACAATCATAATAATAGCAAAATCCTTAATTAAAATTTATGATTAGGCGATGGGAAAGTGTGTGCGAGCGAGCGCGCACTTCTTATTTATTTATGAAAAAATATAAAAAAAACATAAGTACAATATACACCTATGTAGCTATATACAACGAAATAAAATTATTATATTGTTATGCAATGTGATGAAATCGACGATGTGTTGGCACATCGTGCGCTGGCTGGCTGACTATAGTATCGCGCAATCCTGACGGATTATTAAACGCACGACAATGCGTCCAACGATGCATTATCGATCAAACTTCTTACCGTCACGCGAATTAAATTATTCGCATTGATTATCTAGAAGCCGCGCACGTAGGTATACAGTGTGACGCATAAACAACATCGAAAACGCTTAATGGGGTGAAAACGCATTCTTTTTTATTGTCTCAATAATCTGTTGAAAAAATCTACTTTTTAGTGCGAGAAGGTACTCTCGCATTTATTTAATTGTGTTTAATGGAGTCTTATTTTGCAATTTATCTTTGTGAATAATTAGAATTTTTACGATAATTATTAGAAATGTTAGAATGTTTTACAAAGATTTTTCATTTCTTCCATTTAATGATACTTTTTCGACTTAAAAAAGTATTTTTTGCATATTTTCAAAGATTTTTCGAATTTTTATGCAATTGCTCAAGAAAATGTTAGAAATTGCAAATATTTTTCAAAATTGTTTATTCCACATGTCAATATTCTTGCAAATTTTAAGAGAGGGTCTAAAGAATTTGTAGTTAAGATAAAATTTCCGAAACAAAACTACAAATTTACAAACAAGCAAAATAATGTCTTTTCATGTTTCCATTTCGTAGGGAAAAATTTTAACGATATTCTCCACTATTTTTAGAAAAGAGTCTACAGGTTAAGAGAATTAGGACTTAAAATTTGATTCCCTGTTACTAAAGTTTATCTGCCAGCGAATTTACATACTCTAAACTGTCTAAATTAGTAGCATTAATTTAGAAAAATTTCAGTTAGCGGAAATCCTTCTCTTTAACATGTAGGCGATAGAACAGTTTTCCAAATATCATTTTCAAATAATTTCTTTTCTTTGCAAGACATACAAAGTTGCCTAATTTTGATAATTGAGTCTTACTTTAAAACTATGAAAGAAAACAATTCTTAGCCAGTTAAGAGAATTAGAAAAAGTCTCCCATCCTTCCCTAATTTCTCTCATGTTATTATAACCCATTAACAATGACATTACACGCAATATCTAAATATTTAAATAATATTTGACGACTTTAAACATTTGATTTAAAATTCGTTTGAAACGGTTAGCAAAATTTCATTTCTAAAATGAAATTTATAATGTAGTTTAATTTTGATACTCGTTGAAAGTGTTGTGAGAGACAATAGCGCCGCGCCCCCCACCCTATATAGAAAATATATATAATCATAATTCAGCGCGCGTTTTTCCATCTCCACATCATCCCCCGTGATATTCTCTCACTCTCCCCCCGGTTAATGCGATTACTTGTTTAAGCAATAAACGTTTTTCATTTATTTTTTTATTGTTTCTCTATGCGATACGCCGCATATATACTTGTGTGTATATAAACGTATACATCCACATACATTTGCGCGCGTATCTATGCATGCTGTTTTCATTATCAAAACCGGATGTTTTGCCGTTTTTTTCCCGTCCCCCTTCACCGCCAGCCCCCCGCTCTACAGATCCCTCCGCGCCCGTGTGACCTTCTACATTTTCCCAAAGATTTATTTTTTGCATGGCCGTTATTTTTTTTTTCATGCGCGAGGCTTTAATTATCGATTCGACGGCGACGGCGACGCAACAATCTCGACGACAAAGGCGGATGATGATAATGTTGGAAACAGATAACGCGCCTAGGCGGCTCGCGTTCATCCGATTTAGAATGAAAATGGTAGTGTAGATGATGATCGAGAGACTCACCAAAATGGGTAAGAGGCGCGGCGGCGCTGGGCGCCGATTAGAAAAATTGTGGCGTCGGGCGTGCACTCACCTGAAACAGAAAAAAAGCAGAGAGGGAAATTAGTTTTGCGTTATATTCCAAATACACGGTTTGTTGTTTGTATTTTTGTATGTACGAGTATTTTGGGTATAATTAGATTTTTGTTCAATTGTTGGATGTCATGATTGTGCCATTAAAATGCATTACAACATTTTTTTTTCTCTCTATTTCGCATGGCCTTGACGTTCTGTGTGTTTTTTTGTTGTATGGAGTAATTGCAAATGGCAACAAAAGATTCAAACATCCTGTTGAATAAACTAGATACACGGTGTAGAGATTGTGTTGAGTTTTTTTTATTGTATGAGAAAAAAAATCGGAGATATTTAAAATGATAGAGCGCAAAATATTGTCGCGTTTTGATGAAGATTTGTTAAATTGCTCAACGCAGCAATCGTTTTAACGTTCGTTGGAAACAGCTTTACTTTACTATGAAAAACATGTCCGGTGATAATAAAAAACTTTATTTTGGTTTTTTTTCTCCACGCCAAAAATTTTCTAAGACAAATCGTTGGGATTTTCTTATTTCTACTTTGGCAGTTTAAACTTTTCTCTATAAAATAACAAGTTTTTATTCATGTTTTTAGCATGTAATCTAATACATATTTTCTTATAGTAAATCGTCGCCTAGCAGCAAATAATATAGACCTATATACAAGCGATTTTTTATCGAATAATGATGATTACTTAATTATCGAAGCTACTTAATGTTGTTGCGCAATTTTATGTGCATTTAGTAAAAAAAAACAATCCGCGTGTTCATGCGGCGCCTAATAGCGATAATTCACCAATTAATTGCAGTTTATAGCACTTGACAGCGAAATTATTTAATTGTCATGAATTCTTAATGCACTTTTATCGTCGATCGGTAATTTTATGTCAGCTTCGTTGCTAATATACTTACGCTAACCGCGATTAATTATTCCCACAATATAAAGCGCAGATAAACCTATGTTTGATATATTAATAAGTTCATTTACATATATGCTAGTTTTTATTATAAATTTATTAGCGATCTGCACCTTATGTCACCTAAAAGCAATTAATTGACAATTAATATCACCTCTATAATAATTTAATTGTTGCAATGACTTTTCTATTTTTATTGTCAAGCATTCAAACGATTCGCGATCAATTTGTTTATAATCCACGTGCACGTGGAGTAAAACTAATTATTTATTAATCCCTGTGGCAGTATATGGTAAACACATTTTATTAATCATTTCCATTTTTCTTAGAGGACAATTTTAACGATTTCCTCCACCACTTTTAGAAAGAAGTCAAAAAGTTTTAAATTCCTAAACTATCGCCTACATGTCAAAGAGAAGGACTTAACATTTGGTTCCCTACAACTAGAGTTTACCTGACAGTGAATTTGCATACTCTAAACTGTCTAAATTAGTAGCGTTGGTTTAAAAAAATTGCAGTTCGGGCAATCCTTCTCTTTGGGATTATTTCCAAATATTTACTTTTCATTGCAAGACATGCCAAGTTGCCTATGAAAATTCTGACAATTGAGTCTTACTTGAAAACTAAAAATAAAAGATTTATATAGCACTTGACAGGAATTATTTAATTGTCATGAATTCTTAATGCATTTTTAATGCCGATCGGCAATTTTATGTCAGTTCCGTTGCTAATATACTTACACTAACCGCGATTAATTATTCCGACAATATTGAGCAGATAAACCTATGTTTGATATATTAATAATAAGTTCATTTACATATTTGTTAGTTTTTATTACGTATATAATTTATTATTGATCTGGACCTTATGTTACCTAAAGCGATTAATTTACAATTTAATTGCTGCAATGACTTATCTATTTTTATTGTCAATCATTTAAGCGATTCGCTATCAATTTGTTTATAATCCACGTGCACGTGGAGTAACAGTAATTATTTATTAATCGTGTGGCAGTATAAACACATGTTATTAATAATTTAATTTAAATAAGCGTTATTTTGCCCAGCGGCAAACATTTATTGCACTTGAATTTATTATAATTTTTATCGCTTCCAATTTTATAAGAATTTATTAATAATGTACGTGGTCTTATGTCGCCTAACAGCGACATTAATAGGCTACTACGGTATACAACCGTCTGTCCGCTTATAATTTACAAATAAATTAAAATTTTTATAGTCTGGCGACTATTAAACAATTCATAGCTGCGCTCTGTACATTTTTATCACCTATCGGCGACGTGTTGATAATCTATATGCACTTATGTCGTCTAATGGCGATTAGTTGTGTGTTGTTATTAATTAAACTTAAAGTTTTTATATTTGTATCACTTGATGTTGTTACTGTATGATGATGCACTTTAATTCCTTATAACTTTATTAACTCTTGGCTATTCTATAAGGGATTATTAATACTCTGCAAGTAAGTACTTTGTTTCATATCACCTAACGGCAATTAATTATGGTAATTCGTGAAGTTTCACTATCAACTAATGGCAATTATCGATTGCAATTTTTAATTTTTTCGAAAATAATATAGACGATTAATTAATTGTTTTATTTAATAAAGTAATGATAATTCAGACAAGTTAAGACTTTATTATTTATTTATAACTATACGCGGTATTTATTTTTCAAAAAAAATCATCAAAAATCTTGAAAAATTATACTCATCTTTGACATAATATCCCTTACTTCTTCAAGAGGCAAAATTATGTAATAATCTACATATTTCAATTTAACTCCCATTATTTTTGAAGATTTGATGTGGGTGGATAAGCCATTCTGGATATTGTTTTTCACTCATTTTACTTCAAAGTTTTAAAATAAAAAGAAACCGTTATATGTCCAAATTAAATATAATATTGTAGATATTGCATACAAATTTTAACATCTACAAAACCAAGAATAATTTCAGACAAAAAATATGTCTACTGCTAATATTAATAGAAATTTGGAAGTAATCGTATAGTTTAAAGTAATTTATAAATCGAGTGTAAAAAGTAGTCGTTTACCGCCCAGGTGTAAACTAGTAAGCTAAGGAAATTTAACAAATTGTTAATAGGAAATGTAATATTGTTACTAACTGTACCTAAACCAAAGGGATATTTTTTTATTGGCTTACTGAAAATATTTACTTTAATATGCATTTTTGAAGATGAATTACGTTTAACAATAAAATATCATTTATAAAAATGAATTATTAAAATATGTAAGTACACAAAAAATACTTAAAATGCAATAGTTATTTATAGATCAAGTGCAATGAGTAGTCGTTTACGGCCCAGTTGTTGGCGGCGCTTGTAAACTAGTAGCATATAAAGAAATATGACTAATTGTGAATAAAATATACAAACTTAACTATACCTAAACCAAAAGGATATTTTTATTCTCTCTGATTGTAAATATTTACTTTATTATGCATTTTTGAAGACGAATTACTTTTAACAACGAAATGTCATTTATAAAAATGAATTATTAAAATATGTAAGTACCTTCTCAAAAAATATTTTTTTGCGTTTCATGATAATACAAATCTGATCGTCTCGAATTCGTTTATCGGGATATTGATGAGGTTGCCGATCGTCGCAATTAGCTGGTGCGACAAAACCCTACTCTACACCCAACCAATTCTTCGTCTTCCTCCTTTGTGTGCTGTGCGTCGTATATGGGCGAAGTGGCGTGACGGGGGTTACTCGTATAGGCGATCTATGCGCGCCGCATGCGAGCCACTTTTCCGCCTGCCACTCATCCCGCCATCAATTCGCATTCCAACACAAAAATATCGACGACGACGACGGCCGCCTGCCCGCTCGCGCGACGATTAATCGGCCGCCGTCGAAGCGCATGCATTAATGGTTGATGCGCCCGCGTTCGGCTAATTAATTATGTAATGTGGAGGAAATATTAATTAATGCAGAGCATTTTCGTCGAATGGGAGTTTTTGTGTTGCCGGCAAGCAAACGCGCTATGCTGTGTGCTGCTGGCTGCTGGCTGCCGCTTCCGAAAACTAAAACTTTTACAAGTCACGTATTTCAATTACATACACATTTTCTATAAAGCGAAATTAAATTTTAAATAGTAGTTGTTGCGCTTCATTTTTTAGCTGTTGTGCATTCATTTTGCGTTGCAAAACGCAAAATTAATCAATTTATCTATAATCGTGAACATTTATAATCCGGCAGCGCGCGCGTTTTAATTTTCTCTTTTAATTCTCAATGACTTCCGGCTGCTAATCGTATCAATTTAGTCAAAACCTCTTTTATGTACAAGATTTTCTAACACAAGGTTTCATCGGAAAGAAGTGCAATATTCTCGCATCGAAGTCGTATAACTTGGCGAATCTAGTTTTCAGCCAGCCAGATTTCGAATCTTTCGCAAGTATGCTGCGCTTAGAAACTTCCTTATGGTTGGTGTAGCAGAACCAAAATTATTGTTTTTATGTGTTTGTAATTTTTATTACAAATTTAACAATATAATTTTACACTCGACGAAATACGCTGGGCCTTTTTTTCCACCAAATTGTCTACTTTCGCACTCCGACAACTTAAAACCTTGTAAATTTTGCACAAGTCTACGTAACTGTTGTCTCCAGTCGACATACACTTAATATTTTAGTAGATGATTAATTATCGCTATATGACGGAATAAATCACATAAATTTTGAAATAGTTCACGTAAAGTCAGTATTATGCGATTATGATATTTGTTTTTTTTTACATTTTGATGGTTACATGACATTAAGTAAGTTAGCAAGGTATTGCGTTGTTACGTAATTATTCGCAGTTGATTTGAGCGCCCTTTTTTGTTAATATAGCAACTTTCATACGTGTTGTTTCAATGTAAAAAATACTTGAAACTTTAATGGTCGAAACACGCCTAGGAAATTTATAAGAAATATAAATGTGAATTTATTATTAGTTTTAAATTGAATCACATTTATTCAATTTTTAGAAATGTTGTAAGCGTAATTTTTAATAATATTGTTTTATAATAAGATATGTTTATGTTGTCATTTCGGTATAATAATATTACACTTTAATTTCCAGTCAGAAACATGTCATAAAATTTCGCAAAATATAACTAACAAGAAAAGACATTGTTATACATTTTACATTATAGAAATTTAACAGAAAACAATATTATGTTCAAATCTCTTATAAACGGTCACAATTATCAGTGACCTCGCGACTAAATGTTGCAATAAAATATAATTAAATAATAATTACCTTAAATGCGGTAATTATGATGGCTGGATATATACAACTAAAGATATTCTTAAGACTTTTCAGATAGATTTTTGACGAATGTTCAACATTATTGTAATTATTGCCTTTTCCATCAAATTACTTTGAGAAACTTGCTTGTCAAAAGTGCTACTAATCTAGAGGGGTTTTATGGTACTTTTCTTCTTAAGCTTTTAATCTTCCTAGAGATTTTTCCAAATTTTTTCGGATAATTTTTAAAGTTGTTTCAATCTAACTAAAATGTAGGTCAATTTTAGAACTTTCTATTAAAACACCATTTAACCATTTTCTACAACAATTTTACGAAATTTTTAATATACATTTTAAAGGAACTTGACAATAAGCCACTAACTATCATCGAATTTTTACAAAAAAAAGCAAGAAATTTCGTGACAACATATGTGTTTAAGGCTATTTAGAAGTTTTTCTACATTTGAAGCACAATTTTATAATTTTTAAGACATATATTTATTTTTTAATGCTTTGATCATGTTTATAAATAATTATTTCGTTTTAATTATTCCAGTGATTATTATTTTATGATATAATTAAAATAATACCCCATATTTTAAATAAAACAATAAAATTAATGTCCTTAAATATTTTACATAAAATTTCGCAACCCACAGTTTAAGTGACAGCTTTAAAAGTAAATTTAAAAAAACATATTATCGTTTTTGTTTAACATATGCATTTAAAGCTATTTAGAAGGTTTTCGACATTTGAAATTTGTATTTGAAGATTGTTCATACACACTTTATTTTTAATGCTTTGATCATATGTTTAAATAAATATTTCGTTTTAATTATCACATGGTGATTATTGTTTCCTGATATATTTAAAATAGTACAAACAATTCTATACTACACTCCAGATTTTATACAAAGCAATAAAAATTAATGTCCTTAAATATTTTGAATAAACTTTCACATCCCACAGTTTAAGAGACACTGCTTTAAAAGCAAATTTGGAGCTATTTAAAACGTTATCCACATTTGAAGATTGTTCAAGCAACTATTTTTAAATTTTTTTACTGCTTTGATCATGTTTAAATAAATATTTCATTTTAATTATCACCTAGCGATTATTGTTTTTTGATCCCATATAAAATAGTACAAACGATTCTATATACCATAGTGATGGTGAATTGTACCCGATCTACAGCAACATTCAACGCAAACTTAATCAATTTCCCGGTGAATGAATTCGGGAAAACCCAAACTTTGTATTATAGCAGGCATTCACAAGCCTACATTGCGAAATTAATTATTAATTCCAATAACGCGACCTTCAACGTGCGCGCATATATTCGACGTATAGGTATACCGTATACACACAGCATTCGCCAAATCGCTTCCGCTATACATAACAACATACACAACAACATACACAAGTCAAAAGCAAAAAAAACACAGCAAACAAACACGGATTCAATTCCAGCCAGCGTGTCCTTAATGCATCAAATGAACGTAAACGTCGTGTTGTGTAACCCGCAACACAAACGCCCAAACGCCGCCGCCGTCGCCGCCGCCGAAACGTTTGTTGTGATCATCGGGCGCTGCTATGTGCTGCTGATTTTCAGAATGGTGGTTGGAACGGAGCGCGAAAGGGGCGCTTTTTGTGTGTGCCGACGCTTTGTTGTATTGTTGTGTGTTGCGATTGCCGCCCCGCTTTCGGAGCGAAAAAATTATTGGAGACTTGTTGAGCGCATTGCATAATCAGCGAATAAATAAGAAAATGCGCTCGGCTGGATGGTAATCTATGCCTTAATTTGTGTGCGCCTTGTTTTTTTCCTCTCTTATCCTGCTGCTTCTTATTCTCCGGAATTTTTGTGAGATTTAATCCACCACAATCGAAGTAAATCTATTGTTTGGTGGATTTGTTTGCTAGTTGAATAGCTAGTTGCTGTAAATGCACGCAATCAATAGAGGTTGAAAGGCAAAAATTATAGGAAATGTCTAAATAATAAAATTGCTCTAATATTTGCATAAAAATGGTCAAAATCATGTTGAATTGCATTATTTGTCAGCTATTGTGAACTATTTAATTTTGCTTTATTCATATTTTAATTTTATGCCAAAATCGTTTAATAATTGAATAAAAGCGCTATTCGAAATAGTAAAAAGATTTAACTGAAAATTCAACCATTTCAGCTAATCATTCATTTATTGTAAACGCATTCACAAGGTTCTGCAATAATACAATTTTATTTAAACATTTTTTATTGTATTGTTTCTCTGATCAATTATTTTTATCATCATTTTAACGTTTTTGATAAACTTAACATCGAATAACTACAATACCTTGCTATTTATTTTAAATAAAAATAGATAGTACTCTCTTACCAATAAAAACAACGCCTTTTTGATAAATATTATATTTTTATATTTTATGCAGTATTTAAGTGTAAATATTTTGTTTTTACCTTAATACCACTATTTGCCTGTTCGCAGTTTTATGTAAAGATTATATAGTTTCAAAAAATTTTTAAGTAAAATTAGTATGTGTGGTTCTCGGTATACGCTAATCCTATTTGCGCCGATTCTCCAATAAAATCGTAGTCCTTTCTTTATTTAATTTTATTATTTGTTAAGCTATAATGATTTTTTAGCAACTTTAGAAATTAGATTGTAGTTGATAAATATTTCGACTTATTAGAAATATTATTTAGTTGTAGTTCTGAAGATGGCCTAATAATTAATGATTAAACAAATAGTAGAAATATTTTTTGTATTTTATTAATCTTGGCAAATATATCTATCATTAATAGGTTTTTAATAAATAATTAATTAAATAAATTAATTAAATTTATTGTTTAATTAACAATATTTCATTTTCCTGATTTTCTTTGGAAGGCGTCTCAAGCCTAAACCAAGCTTCCCCTCTATTAAAATATGTAGGTATGTATGGTGATTGATTGAACAAACAGTAGAAATATTTTTACAATTTTTTACTCGTTGGCAATTCAATTATTTATTACCCTTAATTTCGTTAGTGGGTTTTTAATAAATAATTAATGAAATAAATTGATTAAATTTATTGTTTAACTAACAATATTTAATATTTCATTTTGCTGTTCATATCTATTATTAATAATATATCTGATTATTTCATTATAAACATTATAAATTCAACTAAAGTTATTTTTTGCAATATTTGCTTTTCTGTCCGAAATGCTATATAAATAATTTACGAGTGTGGCCTTTGATTTTCTTTGCTGCTTGCTAAAATGTAATTATTGAATTTGTGCTTTAATTTGATGTTCGAGCAAAAACAATATTTAAACATTTGTGCTTAATGCTTTATGTAAGCAAATATGTTATATTAATCGGCTGAAAATATTACACGGAAATAATTAAATACGTTAAACAATTAGAGCACTTTTTCATTATTTGGCAACATTTCGACAATTGCTTTATAATCTTTTTTTATTCATTCCTCAAAGGTATTAAATATTAATAACAATAATACTAATATCTTTTAGTGGGTTTTTGTATAGATATTTTCTCTAATATTGATATATAAATGATCTAGCAATAACATCAAAAGCGAAACATTCAAACCGAAAGTATTTTCCTAATTCGTTTTGTATTGTTTTTATATGTACCATTGCTTAAATGATATTAAATAACATTTATTTTTCTATCATAATCGTTTTAAATAATTTTGCCGTATTATGCACTTTGTTATTATTGTAATTATAAATGTTCAACCTTAACCTACGTTCCATATGATAAATAGCATAAAAATCGTAGAATTAATATTGCGTACTTACTAATTTAATAAACATATAAATACATGGAATTTTTTTTGTATATCTGAGTATTTAATTAATATGTTTTGAATTCTTATTTCATTATAATAATTAATTTTCGAATTACATATGGTGTTCAATACGAGAAGTATCATTCCATTAGATATTTAATAATAATTCAAATTAATTAATGATTTATTTATGTATGATCATTTCAAATCAGTTTTAGTTTGGAAAATACGTACTCCTATTATATACATATGTAATACTTTTTAACTAGCAAATTACTGATTGAAAATAAATGAATCGTGCTTGATTAAGTATTTTGCTGCCAAAAGTTGTGCATTTGATTAAATACTGCAATTCTATTGGAATTGCGAGTAGACATTGTAATTAAATACATTTTTATACAACATTTTCAATATCCTTATAATAAACACAAATTTCAATAGCTCCATTGTAAACTGAAAAAGTTTCAGTTTCCAACCATACATAACAATCATTTTCAGTCATACTAGTGACCAATTAATTTTAATATTATTATCCTGTTTCATGAACATGTTTTCAATATATTTTTATCATAGTATCGACATATATATTAAATTATTGTAAAAGCATAACCTTATTATCTATGTCCATTATACATTTTATAAACATAAAAACAATTACCGTTAATAAATTTTTATTATATTGTAATACAAGCGGTATTTCGCTTTAATATCTCTTTATCAAGTATTTTCGGTTCTTGATTGCTTGCAATTTGCGTAGGTTGAATTATTGAATCTTATTCATAAAGTGGCGTTTTTGGAGCAAAAATGTAATTTTATGTGCCAATTCTGATACTGGAAAAATTGAATATAATAAACAAGCAAGGATTCTAAAATGCGACAGGTAAAATTAAACAAGAACGCAATCTTAAATATCTATAAATAGAATTTCGCACATGTAAATGATAAAACTCCCAGAAATCCCTAATAAGTACAGTTTTTAAACACTTTTTCTACGAATTATTGAAGCAGACTGATAATGCTTGGTATAAATATGGTTGTACAAGAGGTATTTCGCTTTAATAACTCTTTTTAAAGTATTTTCGGTTCTTGATTGCTTGCAATTTGCGTAGGTTGAATTATTGAATCTTATTCATAAAGTGGCGTTTTTGGAGCAAAAATGTAATTTTAGGTGCCTACCACGTAAACAAACATTGGAAATTAATCAACTAAAAATTTCAAGCGAAATAATGAAATTCGCGTTGCAAAATTGGCGGATGCAGGCGCTGTTTCATTGTTAGGGAACGTTTCGCTGGTAAAATTGATGATAATATGCGTGCCTATCTAGTATTGTTAGCGGCGTTGTTTTTTATTCAATATTTTCCACTTTAAGTAGAAAAAATAAAGGAGATCGCATCAATTTTAATACATTTTTATATATAGCATAAGAGCATGGGGCAATAAAACGCAGTTATATATGAAAATATTGTTATAAAAACGTCACATTTACGTTCAAAAAATGTATAATATGATATTATAAAAATTTCATCCTAGATATGGTGAAATGTATTTGCGGGATGATGTTATTTGATCGATGCAATAATAAATTAGTTGAAAATGGCATGCCGTCCGTCCGCCCGCCCGCCGCTTCTACGCTCTATACGCTAAATACCAAAGATAAATATTGTTTAATAAATAAAATCGAGTGTGGTGAAATTTTCTATATTCCGATACAAAGACGTTCGTGTGTCGCATTTTCATCTTTGTCTCGCGCCGTGTGCTTTCCTACCAAACACCGGCGAAGAGAAAGCGAAGGGAGTAAGATGGAGAAAAAAAGCAGCAAGCTTTAATATCGATTACATTTTTATTATTTTAACCTGTTTTTTCTTTCTCTTATGTTTTCTTCGCTATATATATATTTTGTTACTCGCAGCGATATTGTTGTCAATTTTCCTCGTTTGTTGTTCGTCTTTTATTCCCATTATATTCCCCTTTTTTTTCTATCTACATCTTTGGTTGTAATTGGAAATGTGTCATTGTATATTATCGTAAAGAATTTAATCGAAAAATTGGTTATGGATTTATCAAATAAGAATCAAATTTCATAAGCCAACAAATCAAACTATTTAACGATAAATGCTTTTTTTAAATAACAAAGTACAAAGTTCACAATGCGAATTACTGCAAGTTGTTATATTACAACAACAACGCAGCATCTGAACGTGGAAAAACCAGAATATTAACTCATCAAAGCTATTGCAAAACAAGACAAAGGTAATTAAATTAAATCTTCATTGTTTTGCTAAATTATTAATAAAATTAAATAATCAAACTACTTCCTCCATGTAATAAAAATTACTCGTATAAATCTCTTTCTCAAACAACCGTTAATCACAAACATTTAATATTTTGCAAACTTCTTTGTCATAATAATTGTTTAAAATGCGGAATATATGCTTGGAAATTTCTTATAAAACGAGGCATTTTAAGACACAAACATAGGCGTAACATCAATAAAACTTGCAAAAAGTACATAAAATTTTCAGTTTCAATTATTTATAACAACCAAAAAAGTACTTTAACAGTACAAAAACAAAACTGTACAGTCTGAATGCAAGCAGTGTTAATAAAGATTGGTGTAAAAATCGAAGAAGAAACATATTTACTTTTTTATAATATGAACAACACTAAAACTTCTTAGTCATAATAATTATTAAAAATGGAATATATGCTTGGAAATTTCTGATAGAACGAAACATTGTAAGACGAAACACAGAATTAATACACAAACATAGACGTAACATCAATAAAAACTTGTAAAAGTACATAAAATTATCAGTTTCAATTATTTATAATAACAAAACTGCAAATTCTCAATGCAAAATTAAAAAATGGTCTATAAATCGAAGAAGGGATACAAGTATACTATTTTATTACATGAACAACACTAGAACTTCTTTGTCATAATAATTGTTAAAATGGCATATATTATACTTGGAAAATTCATATAAAACGAAACACCGAATTAATACGCAAAAATAGACGTAATATCAATAAAACTTACGTAAGTAGGTATTCAAAATTTTTAGTTTTTATTATTAATAATAACGAAATCAAAAATCTAACAGTACAAAAAGAAAACTATACATTTTCAATGCAAACCGTGTTAAGAAAGAATAGTGCAAATCGGAGGAGGAACGTATTTACTTTTTTATATTATGATACAATAATAAAAACAACAGGTGGAACACCAGAAAATTTAATCATGAAGGCTGTTACTCGTAAATAAAACTCGTTAAATTTAATTCATTAAAATAGTTTTCTTCTTCGGAGAGAATAGATAAAATTATAAATAAATTACTGATCAAAAAAATAGTATCGATAAATTTAATTCGGCGATAAATTCTAGTATCGTCGCTTTTTTTCTTCTTCGACAAAAGGGTGTTGGTTTATTTTATTAGACGTATATGGGTAATAATTTAAATATTTGCAATTACAATTTATTTAATTTTCTTGGC
>JARJDW010024422.1:0-12212 GCA_030264715.1 Adinopsis sp. GC000173 | reverse complement strand
GTGTTTGACTTGAAGCTTTAGTAGACCATCTATCTAGGAAGTGGTTGAAATCTACCGCATCATATGCGCCCGGCTATATAAACGACGCTTCTACTACTACTAACAAATACGAGCAACAAAAATATCTCCTCGCACACTAAAATAAACAACGCAAAAAGGTGGAAAGTCGCGATAAAAATTCATAGGTAGAAGAATAGACATATCAAAGAGGGGGAGAGCGCATTTAGCACACTATTTTACACAGTTATTTTTTGATAATGCATATTTTCGTCAGCGGCGGCATTTTTTTAAGTAAATCTCAACACAGACAGAATAAGAGATATTCAGTTGGAAACACAACACTCGAGTGAGCGCGCTCTTCACTTTTTCACGTGACGCTACTAGTAGTGAAACGCTCTCGTGCAGTTGACATCTCTTTCACATACAAGTGCACCCTTATTGTTTGTATTTATGTCATTGTCAATTGCCCTCTCCACCTAGTAAAAAGGGTTGATTAATACACTTTCCCTTTGATAAGGCGTCGCCAAACGATTTAATTGTGGGAAAATTGAATTTTCTGCGCTGCGCTTGAAAAATGCTTTTCAATTATCGTCGTAAGACGTAGTAGAGAACGCAAACATTATCGTCTAATTGATTTATTATGGTTATTCTTAAAACTATAGCCACTGTGTCGTTATCATTCAGTGGGGCAGATCGATATTGGGGTCACAGTCCTGAGCCACCAGGACTAGGCGCCCGGAATCCTTCCATATATAGGTCATGACGCGCCCACCATACTCTACACTCGCGCGTTTCGTTGCACGACAGATACTTTCAAAACAACATATTCAAACATTAGTAGGATTAACTTTGCCGTATCTCACGTGCCAACGGCAAATTCTATGTTAATGTATGCAATAAAACTTATTTGAATTTGTTGTGTTCAAGGAAATTGATACGCTCAACTATAGGGGAATCATTTTCCCCTTTCTCATACTGTTCTGCATCCTAAGTAGCTATGATGAATAAATACATGAAATGTACGTACGTTGCGCATTTAATAATCTTTTCCTACTCTACTCTATCTCTACAATATATGAAAAATGTCATTTATTTGACGATCGCATTCCAAAGCAAATACAATGGCATATTTACTTCATAAAAATACAAAGAAAATCTAACATAATTTCAAACGAAAAAAACAAAACGAAGCACTTTTTTCAGAGTACTTCCTTGTAAAATTTATCAAATGGTTGCCAATATGTGAGGAAAAAACAAGTTGCAAACATACATTTCATTCTCTGCATGAAATACACGCTTTTATTTCGCTTGTTCTTTCGCTTCTCTCGCTCGCAAAACAAAAGCCAAAAAAGAGAAACGAATGGTTTATAATTCATAAGAAAATTGTAAAGAAAAAAGTTTTTTTCTACAGAAATCTTTTATCAAATTACAAAACACGAAACTAAGATTAGAAAGAAACAAAATAATCTAATACATCATCAGAATTGGTCTCGTCATGTAAAATCCCAAAGGTACAAATATATGTTTTACGACATCCATATCGCAAGTAGTCGCTGCAGCAGCAGCTAACAAAATAAGAAAATGACAAACTGTACCAATATGTTTCTGCCATGTAGGATTGTGTTTGCGAAATGACATTTATAATAAATGCAAATGGCGACACACTGAAAGAATGCTTAATGTCTCAACGATCAAAACCCAATTTATCAAAAAAAAAGTAACAAAGAAAATTAGAAACTTTTTTTCCAGAGGATGAGTAGTATTAGAAAATACTGGGCAGGAAAAAGGGGAGAACTAAAATACATGGAAAACTTTTCAAGACGTTAACGACTTTCATGGAAGACACATACAACAACAACAACAACAAAGAAATTTTTACGCAATTCAACGATTCGATGCTTTACTACAATACATAAAACAAAATCTCTGTACTAATTGATTCTGGGGATCAACTCTCAACTTTAATTCACTCTTTGCAGCATCCCCAACTTATATATATATATAATAAAACAATGGCCGCACGCATTCTCCGCTCAAATATTAATATATATATATTTGGCAAAAGTTTTGATTTGTTTTTATCACAATAAAGTACTTGCAATTACACAAAGAGTACGAAAATGCTTCACTCACTCACGGGGTAAAGCAGCTATTTCATATAGTATACTAAGACCATTCACTGCACGTTATTGTTCTGCGATAATTTGCAAGCAACTTCATATACGAGCATAATCATATTTTAGAGTGTTTTCCGCGCGCTCACATAAGCAGCTGTTGTAATAAATTTGCATCAATCTGTCGAAGACAAAGGCAGTTTAGTGCTACCAGCTACTACAACTAAGATATTTCGCATCCCTTGGGAGGGAGTAGTACTCGCCGCATGCAAATGAAGAACTGAAATGAAATGAATTCAATTTTATATTCCTGTAATCCTTTTTTTTATTCAAATAATTGCTACGAAATACGCGAGATTTGCGAGATAAGCCTTTAAAAGCGCCTTTATTGTATTTGTGTCTTTTTACGCTTACTATACGCAACATCCACCACCACCAATTATTTTTTGTTATTTTAATTGGTTATTTCTTTTAATGCGCTTCATCATGTTGATATTGCATTTAATAAATGAATAGATGGGGAGAAGGGAATGGCTTTAATATTTTTTAATAACACACTATTTGACAATGCCACGTTGGAAATACATTTTTATTGATTATGCAATATTGTGTATTGGTTTAGGTTTAAATGTGCAATTTATCAAAAAAAAACTTAAAAATATAATATATGGGTTCCCTACCACCCACGTCTTTAATTAAATACTATTTAAATAAAAGTTTGCAATTAAAAAAAAATTGGTGCCTCTTTTTACACTTTCTATACGCAACATCCACCACCACCAATTATTTTTTATTATTTTAATTGGTTATTTCTTTTAATGCGCTTCATCATGTTGATATTGCACATTTAATAAATGATTATAGATGGGGATGGAATGACTTTAATAAATTCGCAAAGAGTAACATCTGTAGCGATAATGACAATAAAATTGAATTGAATCGTAAATCTGATAATTATTAATCAAGTTCAATAATAATTCTTATATAGGCGGCGGCGCGTTCAATAAAACGTTGGATTTTATATGAATCGTTTGAGATGGTAGAGAGAAGAAAGATTATCCGTGTGTTTTACGCAGCCGTATAATAATAATTCAACATTTTAATGATCTCGTTTTTGCTATTTAATAAATCTCAACATGCTGTGTGGTCGTAGATTACGCAAGGGATGATTTCTTCTTCCAAATAAATTATGCAGCAACAACATTATTAAAATTTTTAAGGAACTTTTCCGATTCATTATATAAAAGGAAGTTTTAAAATAAATTTTATTACCAGTCAAATTTTTGTAATTTATCTTTTTTAGGTAATGAAATTTATTTTGTAAATATTTTTTTATTAAAAATGTAAAAATTGTTAGAGATTGTTTACTAAGCACTTTTCTACTATCATACTTTTGAAAGACAAATCGCTTTAGCCTTTGTCGTTCCGGTTTTATGATAAATGTGCAACCGGATAGAATGGAATATAAATTTATTTTGAAAGGAAATGCTGCTGTCTAAAAGGTAGCAAACACTGAATGATAACAATACCATAACATTTTTTTAATCTACTTATTTTGGAAAAAGAAAAACTTTTTGCGCACATTGTCCCTGCCTGCATACATGTTTAGTTTTTAAATATTCATGAGTTTGAAAACGAAGTGCAACGCCGACCGAGTATATAACACACATACCGGAGCAATGTTATTGTTGCTAAATAAATGTGAACGTAAATTCAACAAAACGAAACAATGAAATAAAAAACGAAGAGAAAAGTAATGTTCAAGTCCATTCCTTGGAGATTTGCTGCCCCATTGCTATAAAATGACTTTCTTTATAGAGAAATATTATTTATTACGTTTTCATTTACTGAATGCAATTTCGACTAAGGCGTTTCTCTCAATTCAAGTGTGTGTCTACTCCTCGCACTATACCTGCCTGTTCAAATTTAATTGCATACGTACGTATATTCGCATTTATTCTACTACAAAAGGCACCTGTCACATATTCCTCCTTCATAATTATTTTAGTTTTTCGAATGACACGGGATAAAACGATTTATGTTATATGAAAATATGTTGTAAACTGTTGGAAAATAAATGTCAAGTAAACGTTATGGAACATTACAATGCCTTTAGGATGTGATAAATAATCCAATTTCATCAAAATGCACATAGAGGATTCAACCATTTGCGATTCGCGATTCATTTTTATTTCTTTCATAATAATAATAATAAGTGCGCGCGTTTTTAAACGAATCATCTCAAATGTATTACGTAGTAATGAATTCCTTTTGCTTTTCGCACAAATGAGAGTTTTGCATTGTGTGCGATGGCGCAAAAATTACATTCCCAAGCTCTTTACTTTCAGATTGAAAAAGAAAAGTGCAAGCTTACAATTTCAAATTTAGCAAAAAAAAACGACCAACGGATTATATTACATGTTTGTTTATGTAATCCGAGCAATAAAAAATAATATTGTACTGTACATGTAAGTATGTATATATTTTTGCATTTCAAACTTTTATGTTTTTATACTCCACCAGAGCACCCTTCGTATTAAATATATTCCTGGAAGTAAATGTATAAATAATAATAATAAGAATAAGAAACAATGCGTATTTAAAACGCAGCTGTGTGTAAATGATTTTAAGCACCGCAATACAAGAAGTTATTCCAAGTATTCTTAAACTGAAATTAATTGCAACATAAAGGAAACTTGAAAGATGTTGTTTGAGTTTCAATTGTAGCCCATATTAAACTTCAAACTAATCAGTAAACAAAGGACAAATTAATAAAACAAACAAATTAATGCGTCATGTGTCACAACATATTGTAAATAAATAAATCAATATTTCTGAAAATAATTTCAAATAATGATCGCGCTGCTCATGTCATAATATAATAAAAGAAATTTTGTTACAACACATGCAAATTTTCGTTCGGTTATTGTTATAGATTATAATACACAATATGTACAATATTTTCAATAAATTCACAACATAAATTTTATTGCATAATTTCAGTTGTGTGATAGATAGATAGATAACTAAATTGATTAAAATATAAAATAGCGTAAAGTTATTCTAATAATAAATATTAAATATATTAATTTGTTTTTTAGAATCGTTTTAATAATTCATGTTAAATTGAGTTTAAAATTTTTATATCAGATCTACCGGAAAGTTCTGTCCACTTGTAACAAAAACATATTTTTCTCTTATCTTTATTTTACTCTATAGTGTCTATTCGTATTTAAGATCTCTTGCAAGCATAATTCTCATTTATAAATATAGATTTTATATTTTTTTACTTTTATAAGTTAATTAACATGTTTAGAGTAGACTCTGCACTTTATGAGCTCACCATATGACAATGCCACGTTGTAAATAGATTTTTATTGATTATGTATTGGTTTAAATGTACAATTTATCAAAAAAAAACTTTTAAAAATGTAATACATGGGGGATCCCTATTCCCCAGGTACAGTACTACAGTACAGAATGCACTTACTACTAATTTACTACTAATTAAATGATTTATTTCTTATTTCTACAGAACTTTCCAGTAGACCAAATACATATATGTATTCCTTGTTCGATATCAAAAATAAAATCAAAAGTCATTACTCGAAAGTTATTTACGTGCGTACATATATACACCTACGTCTAAAATGCGCAGTAGATTTCATCAACAGTCCTTTATGTACGATGATACAATTTATAAATAAAAATTTTGATGTCTATAATATACGTACGTAAAAGGCTACAAAAATATTGTGAAATGATTGATAAATTGTAAAAGCGCATTGGACAAAATTTCATTATTATTATTATTATTATTTATCGACTGAATAGTGATAATAATTATCGTAAAAGGATGTATAAAAATATCTGTCAACGTTGTTACATAAATTCATGCTGCAATAATTCATTGCATCCCATTCAAATTTGATTAAACATGATTAATTAAAATTCATTAAATTGATGTTATACCCGTTGCGGATAGCTGTAGCGGAATAATATTATTTCCATTCCAATTTTGTATATATATTTTCCAAATTTATTTTGTTTGCTGTCGGCGCAATAATTTTACATATATATTTGAGGTGTATGTATATGATGAGAGCGAGTTAAAGGGATGATAATCTAGTAGCAGCATGATGTGGTGTGCTAGTGTAACTGCCCCGCGGCAAGGATCATTGAAGCAACGAGTTGGGGTGCGATGGCCGTGTAATGGACCATTATCCTTACGCCAGGATTAAGTTATAGGAACTTCTATTTCTACAGAAGATCCCATTTTCCGCACAAAATTCAATAGGGCTTTCCTATCATTTCAAATTTTACCCGAAATTCAATAGTTTTTTTCCTTTTCCTTCATTCCTTTTCGCTACTACTTACTATACGTAGCCGGATAGGAGCGGATGATGATGGCAAGCATGTCAAAGCTAAATTAATTTTGAGCAAAGCCTGTATTGAAAGGATGATTAATACATTTTATATGTACTATATTAATTTAATAACAACATCATATACCAATTATCTAATGGAAAACTCACACGAATGAAAAGTGGGTGTGTATGTGTTTGTTTGTGTGCATATATACCCCATATTTCTATCTATATAATACTGAAAATATTATCTACGGTCAAACAAATAAATTTAATAATTTTTAAACCACGTTATTATTCGGATGGATGGATAGTTAAAGTTTTCGCAAAGAAATTGCGCGCAGGTTGCACATGGGAATTTTCCAAACTATAGAAACTTGGATTGCGGTTGAAATCAATTGCTGTGGAATGGTTTGCAGTTTCCATTAGGCTTTGACAAATGTAGCACGCTTCGGCGCCCTCAAAGCACACAAAGAGACACATAATCAAAATGAAATAAATAAAAGTGCGCGCACTCTCTACCTACTCTAGATCTAAAGTATATATATATGTAGGTAGTAGCTAGGTGGTTGTAGTAGTAAATTATTTTGATTTGGTCGACCGCAAACAAACCTCAATTTTCCAATAATACAATTATTATGTTAGGAGCAAATGAGTAGACAGGATCGGGCTGGGTGCTTGGCTCGGCTTCGCTGTGGCGGCGGCATGTATTCTACCATAAAGCGAATTTTGAATTAAAGGAATAAATTAGAAAAGACGCGTAAATCTCCCTCATAACCGCATAATAAATTTATCACACGTACAAACGTAATCTCGGTGTAGTAAATTAGTGCGTCGCCCGTTTCACCACCGCCAACCACCGCCACCGCCATCACTCGGATTCCTCCACGTCCTTAATATTCACTCTTAATATGGGAGAGCGAGCGAGCTTGCAGGACGGACATGGTGTATGTAAAAGCTGCTCGATGCGATGCCAGTATGCCACCCTTCACCCGCACCCGCACCCGCACGTTTGCGTCTTCGCACTCTTAAATGAAGAAATTAAAGTCTAACTTCATTATCACAAAAACGCTCTGCTCCAGCAAAGTAATTAGGCGGGAGCGTGCTTATTATAATATGCTATGATGCTAATTTAATTAAAATATGCCAACCATGCAAAGTGACTGTTTTTCATTCATTCATTCAATATTTAATTTTTGGGAAAAATATTTAACATTTTACCCTAAAATGTTAATTTATTTACGGCGATTTTATTTCGCCAAACACCCAAACATCGGATAATTCATTATTCCACCTAAAATCCATTTTACAAAACTTCCAGCATGTGGAAGTAAACAACAAATTGATGGATTGTCGAAATCAGTTCGTGCAATGAATCAATGTCATTGTAACACAACGACGTAACATTTGTAAAAAATCTGAATTACAAGGCAGGCAGGCCGCCCTGGTCGATGTGAATGTGAATGTGTGTTGTATCTACTATATGTGCGTGTGTGTGATTAAACAGTATTTCCGAGTGCATGGTAAAGAGGTTAAATTCCATCTTCAATCATAACAGTAGTTGATGTCATAAATCTCAAGGAGCGCTCTTAACAGTTAATGTTAAAAGTTAGGGGACACTTGTCAGCGACATTCGCCTAAAGACACACTCACCCTCAATTGTTAGGGTGCAATATAGGAATTGAAGAGGGGGAGAGCAGCAGCAACAAGAATAAAAACAAAAAAAATATATATAAAGGAATATCAGCTCACACATCTTAAGCTGCTAAATCGTTAAAGAACGTGAAAATGCGATGGCGTTGAGTGGAAGTGTGTATACCGTGTATTAAGTTTTCTGCACATCAAGCGCTATTTTCTCAGCTGAAACGACACAATGTTGCTAAGCGAAGCCGTAGTATAGATTTGTCGTGTGTATTCATTCGAAAATTGATTTTGTTAGAATAAATCAACGGCACTTGTTAATTATTGAAATATAACGTTTTCCAATATTTTCCTGCTATAAGAGCTAGGTGTTGCAGAAAGTCCAAATTTATCANCTGGATTCGTCGAATTCACTCATGTACACAAAGTCCAGGTGGACATTTAAACAACGTGCTATTCAAAACATAAATGGTGTCGATTGTACTTTAAGATAATATAAAAAGTTTGATTATATCACTTCTATTTTATTTCATTTTAAAATCACATATCGATCTTATTGGAAAACCCTATGTATAAGCGGCAACACAGACAACACAATAATAATAAATAAACAAATTACAACTAATTTGTATGAATTTGTATAGGTGGTTGTAAACAAAGCGTTTGGGATTTATTAAGTCATAATAGCGCGTATAAATTTTTCGATACATTTTAAATAGCCATTTCACCCCTCTGCCTGCTACACACAAATAAAAGATAACGTAATGTTTTCATTTAGCACTCACATAAATAATGCGTTTGTTGTATGTAAACATAATTATTTAAAGGTAAATATTAAAGCCCATTGTTCTCGCGCTCTGTCTCTCTATATAAGAAGAAACATACAATCATTATATTACATAATGATAAATAAACGTAGGCAAAAAGCAGCGCATCATCTACATTCTCTACCCTATTTTTAGCGTTAGAGAAAATTGTGCACAAGTTTAATCCGCTATTTCCCGCGCGTTCAGATATTTCAGTAATTTTACATAAAGCCTATCGCTAATCCTCTGTAATTTATACCTGGTGAGCATCCGGCTACAAACTGTCACAATGTTTTATCCCACCGTCTACATGCAACGTTTATCAATTTCGAATCCCATTCATAAAACAATTTATGACAAGTGTTCATTTGTGTGAGCGCGCGTTAAATTTTTTTTATAATTAGCGTTGTTCTTTAAAGCGCCCATAAAGATAACGATCTAATAAAGAAAGGTAGTAGATAGATTAAATTGACAAGTAATTAAAAAGCGCGCTTTAATTCTCCTCTAGGTGTGCATCTATGCACAGCTCGGCTTACAATACATGTGAAGCGTGTGTACGTACTCTATGAAAGTGTTGAAGTAAAAACCATTTGCATTCAGAATGTTTCAGACTAAAAAACAAAAACAAAAAAAAAAAACAATATACATCCGTCAAAGTGCATTAGACGTTGTTTTTTGAACCATTCACCGCATTCTTATGCATGCAGCGCATAGAATAGATTTTTTTCCTTCTATCAAATAACAATGAATGCATTACAAGCCTTAATTATTTGTTGACAGTACTTATCTATATAATAATAAGAATTAATATTCAAGTCATTGTAACTGATTCAAATAACAGGATATGTTATAAAATGCTTGACCTTCACCCTCCGCACATGAATGCTATTTTAAAATGTACTCTTCGCCGAGACGACACATGCCTACATGAATTTTTCGGTGTGTTATGTGAGTCATATTCCTCTATAGTGTATAAGAATTGTGGAATAAACAAAAAAGAGTAGTGAAGAGATGAGAAACAGGACGTCGTTTCACACTGGTGCATTTTAACCAATTTCATGTGCTTTTTGCGTTTTTGCAATTTGCAGCTTTATGTTGTATGTAAAGAGCATTTTTAGCAAATGGATTTCTTTAAAAAAAAACAGCAGTGGCGCAAAGAGAGAAGTGGTGATGAGAAATGTGCTTTCTCCGCACAGCCTCCAACCTAATAACTTGTTAAAAGGTAAGTTATAAGGTGTTTACAAAATTTCGAGGCTGTAATAAAGCGGAATCGTAATTGAAAATCTTGCAAAGTTGCGTTAACAAGGTAAAGACACCCAAATCCAATTCATAAAGATTTCTCTACTACAGCACTTTAACGCTTAACTTTTAAGCGCGCAGTCTTTCTTTTTGCATTGTCGAAATTATGCTATAACAAAATCAACGATACACTGAAGATGATCTTTTTGTATAGAATATTTTCATTTACGTCAACGCGAAAACACAAAACATTTTTGACGTAATATTTTAATTATAAACCTTGCTTTCTTGTGTTATTTTCTTAATTAATAATTTTTGCTTAAAAACATGTGACGACGACTGTGTCGTATAGGAATGCAGAAAACAGACAAAACTTGCCTGATTTTTAACACAAAAAATTCATATTTTTTTTATTATTAGCATTGGAGGCAAACTAATTGCCATTTCTCACTACTCATTAGTGATACTATCAACACACAAAATATCATCAAAATTTGAAATAGTTGCACAACCACTTTTTTACGCTCTATATGGATTGACCCTTTAACACTCAACTTTTAAGCGCAGTCGTCTTTCTTTTTGCATTGTCTAAATTATGCTATTATAACAAAATCAACGATACACTGAAGATGATCTTTCTATAGAATATTTTTATTTATGTCAAAACATTTTTAACTTAATATTTTAATTATAAACTTTTCTTTCTTCTCTTATATGCTCAATTAATAATTTTCATATTTTCGTATAAGGCTTCTCAAAACATGTGACGGCGACTGTGTTTTATAATTGATATTCGACGATACGCGAAATTGTTTTTCTGCGTATAATTGACTTTTAAAAATATTTCTGCTCCACTTGTCGGATTTCATAATTATATTAAAACGAGCACAGTTGTTGTTGTTGTTGTTGTTATTGTTTTGTTATATGTATATATATTAGAGTATTCCATCCAACTAAACTCAAATTTCACTCAAAATAAAATATAATTACCATTTGACGTTTTGCACGCTTGTAATTAATATTATTTTAATTACAACAAACTTCTCTAAGTGAGCGTTGAAATGAATTTTTTGTGTTACGTTTAATTGCTTTTCAATTTTCAATGAAAAATCGATGTGCATGTAGGAGGGATCAAAGTAATAAAATGTTTCCTGATGGAAGCTTAACACATAAATCACTTCCTGAGTAAATTGAGAAAAGTGCGCTGGCTGGCTGGCTGACTGGCTGGCACACGTACTTTTAAATGCTTTTAAAAAACCATTCTCAAACGTTAATACCCATCTTTCATATAAACTACTTTGCAAATACTACAATCACCATAATAATAAGTTTATGTTACTTGCCGTATACTTGCCATATACTCGTAGCAAATAGTGGAAACGTGTCCAAAGGCCAATTTAATATTAAACCTTGCATCATAGAAAATGCAATTTCAAATATACTTTATATCTTACATTCAATTTTCTTTCTGGCTTTGTTTTCCACCAAATCCAATAGAGAATTTTTCAAATTTAATATTATTAAATGCCAAAAATAGCAAAGCAACTTTTTTTATTGCATCTAAAAGCGAGTCAATGCATTTCATATAATTTTTCAACAAAAAAATAGTTTATTTACTACGTATGCATGCAATTCGATGCGATTTTTCCTCAAACAAAAATTGTATGAAAGGATGATGTAAGTACGTTTTTCATAGTATGATAATCTTTGTGTTTGTTATTAAAATTTATAACACATGCGCTTGCATTTACCAGGTGAATAGTTTGTAGTTTGTGGATGCATGTGCCATTAGTTAGATGAATTTTTAGAATACAATTACGTCAGTAGACAACAATATCGTCATCAAGATTGACAAGTTTACTAGTATAATTAAGCATTAATTTTGTTTCAAACAATATCTGCGGAATATGTACGCAAACTTTTCGGTTTCTACACTGATAGAAATTTAAAAGAAAATTAACTACAAACGTCTGTTGTAAATAAGAAGTAGTAATGCAAAAATTGGCGAATAATATACATTAATAAACAAAATGTTAAGGAAACAA